>PVIA01004859.1:0-127813 GCA_004024845.1 Tonatia bakeri | reverse complement strand
GATCTTCCAGTCGGCCACAGGCTCGTCCCAGTCCTTGGAGATGAAGCCCTCAAGCAGGCTCTTGCGCTTCCAGAGGGTCACGACGTCGATGAGGTCACGCCAGAGGCTGCAGACGGGTCGGCAGCGCAGTAGCAGCTGACATGCTGGCACGTGCGTGAACACCTCCAGCAGGATGGTCTGAGGCAGCAGCTCGTTGATGCTGTCCAGGGCCATACCACGGGTGGGGCAAGGGTGGCACACGGGGCTGTGTGGGACAATGGTGGTCTGAGCGTGACCAGGGAGGTGGCCGCCTCAGATCTCCAGGGTCCCAGGCCAGGGACCCCTAATCCTGCTTCTGTTGTGGAGCAGGAGGTTAAGACTGAAGTGTTTGAGCAGCCTTCCAGTTCACAGTAGGCCCTCAAAATACAGACTAAGTTTTAAAATCGATTTCATGGAGGCGGGGAGGGAGAAAGAGAGAAACATCGATCTGCTGTTCCATTTACCTATGCATTCATTGGTTGCTTCTTGCATGTGCCCTGACCCGGGATGGGGGATCGAACCTGCAACCTTGGTAAAACTGGGTGACACTAACCAACTGAGACACCTGGCCAGAGCCGGACGAATTTTTTAAGAGGCCTTTCCCTACCATTAGAAAACATAATTGCTTAACTTTAAGTTGGTGCACAGGAAGATCTTGCCAATGCCACACTGCCGTCTGGGAGCTCTGTCAGGGTTTGTGCCGATATTTTCGTGTTGTGAATTCACTGTTATCAAATCTTTATCACCACGTCACAACTTGATGAAGTGGTGAGGCTACTAGCACTGGGGAGCAAAGTGCTTCTTTGGCCTGGAAACCAGAAGTGAGAAGCACCCAAGTGAGCGCCCCCCTTCCCTCCTGGGGCGCTGGTCAGGCCAGAGCCACTGTGAAAGGCCCAGAAACCGAAAAGCACTTCAGGGGCCCTGAGCGAGGCTGCCTGGGTTTGAATCCTGGCCTGCAGTGACTAACTTGTGAGGCTGTGACAGGGAGGTGATAAGTGTCCCAGCCTCAGAGGGGAGGGGACAGCTAAGTAAAGCATTTGGCACACTTCCTTACTTCTATCACTGGGCCACAACCAAAACCAAAACCAAAACCAAAAGGAAACCAAAGTATGCAGTTGTAGAGCCCCCCAGTTTCCAAGAAGGCTCCTTCCCTTCAGGTGGCCTGGGAAGGCAGCTGAGTGGAACCCCCAGGTGGAGGGGGGAGGGAACATTCTGTATCCACACTGAGAAGCTTGGGGAAGGCTTCTCATTTCCCATAAAGACTGGGACATAGAGGCAGCTCAGCATCACCTCTAAGTTCCTGTTTGGTGGCCAGGGAGGAAGGAGGGTGGGCACACGAGCTCTGCCTCCTGCCCAGGGGACAGAGTTTTAGCATGGCAGAGAAAAACAAACATAACTAAGACAATGTACGCTATGCAAATACTGTGATGGATAAACACTCCTGTGGCCGGGTCTAATTTTTCAGGAGGAACTGTAAACAATTTTTAATGATGAAACCTGTGAGTTTTTAAAGGTGGTCAACTTCTGAAAGCACTGTCTAGGACTGAGACACCCCTCAAGGGTGTCCAACTTCTGGCATCTCTGGGCCACGCTGGAAGAAGAAGAGTTGTCTTGGGCCACACATTAAATGCACAAACACTAAGGAAAACTGATGTGCAAAAAAAAAAAAATGTTTTAAGTAAATTTACAGTTTTGTGTTGTAAATTCCTATCCATCCTAGACCACTGCAGGTTAGACACACCTGGCTAAGCAAAAGTCTCTGGGCTCTGAGTTAGGTACCAGCAAGTCCCTACTTTGGCATCGAAAGCTCGGTCTTTGGCCCTGCTCGCCTGTTATCATTCCCCCTACCCTTAGTTTCTGTCTTTCGTGGGCCTCGTGTCCTGCGTGAAATCTGCGCGGCGGTGGGGGGCCATGGAACGGGAGCCACCATAGGACATTCACGCCAGCCTGAAGAAGCCACCTCGCACTTACTGGGCTTCCCACATGCCCGCCCGGAGTCGCACACTGTCCTTGTCACCCTGGACCCTCCCAACAACTCAAAGCGCTCTCGAAAGCAGAAGCAGAGTCTCGGAAAAGGTAGGCGCTGGTTCCAGGCCCTGCGGGCGTAGGAGTGCCGGCCGGTCCCAATTCATCCGCCGGCTGGGGTCTTACCCGCGAGGTGTGGGTTCGGAGGTTTGGCGTGTTTTGGGGCAGCCCGCAGGCCAGGACGGAGTCGGAGTCAGGACTGAGCGACACGGGATTCCGCGCAGCTCGCAACCAGACCCGAGAGACCAGCCTCAGCCCCGCACCCCGCCGGAACCCCACCCCATGGTTCCCGGAGGCCCTCCCGGCCCCTTCAGACACAGCGTCCGCGGGTAATGCCCCGGGTCTACCCCTTCCCGGCGCGGGACACTCACCCCACGCCGCCGCGCCAGTCGCGCCCTGCTTGCGTACTGGCTGGCCGGAAAGCTTCGCGCGGCGCGGAACGCCCAGGAGGGCGTGGCCTCCGCGTACGGGGATATCCGGAGCCCTCGCCCCGCCTCGCACTGACGCACGCGCTGCGTCAGCCTGTGGCCTGCGGGCCGTGACCTCGGCATTGCGGGGCTGACGCCATGGATAAACGGGTTCGGGGTCGCCCAGAGGCACTTGAGGCCCTGGATTCCTAAACATCAGCCTTTTCCCCCAGGCGGTGGGTGGCTCAGCAGCCGCCGGGATCTATTTTTTCCCTTTGCTTACTCCCTCCCCCCGGTGAACCCGAGGCTTGTTCTAACCAAGCCCCTAAATACCCGACCCCTGCACCAGCTCCCCCTCAGACCTCTTAACCCGCTTCCGAGATAGGGAAGGGAGGTGGGACGAGGGCTACCTACGGGGGACCTCTGGATCTGTGGGTCCCCCCGGGAGGTGATTGCTAAATGCGAAGGTCAGGCTTAGCCTGTCTCCTACCTTCCCTAGGGCTTGAACCACAGGCAGGCCTCCATTTACTCAAAGGTAAAAATCTCTCTGCGTGCTTGTCTGGATTAAATTCAGTGATCCATGAACAGCAATTAAAATAAAAAAAATGTTATAAAAATTCACTGATCCTTCATTCTACAAATAATTATCAAGCACCCACCTGGTTCTTCAGGGAACTACAAAGGGTTGTGCAGGCCGTGCACGGCACCAGGGTGCCTGGCCAGATTCCATTAACTCCTCGTTAGGGCTGTATCTTCTCCAAGGAAGGGCTTCCTCCGCTAACTTGCATACAGCTGTTGAGTGATGGTCCCTGCCCGGGCTGAGGCCCTCATCTAGCTCCTTGTTGAGTGAGATAATTAAGTTTAACAGTACTTACTGAGCACCTACGGAGAACCATTCTAAATGCCTTGGCTTCATCTCATGTCATTGAAGCTCTGGGAAAAGTAAGTTAAACACCTGCAAGCAGGGTTGGGATGCCCCTGCTGACCCAGGGTGAGGTGCATGCAAGGGCTGCTGGAAGATATCTATACCCCTCACCCCCGGGCTTGCTGCCTGGCCGCTGCCAGGCCACGGCGGAAGCTAGCGAGGCTGATGGCTACTGGGGCCAGGTGTTTGCAGTTCATTGAGGGGTCTGTCCTGTGACCTCGATTCTCCCATGGCACAGCTCCTGAAATGCCTCCCTCTCTCTGTTCCTTGGACAGAGGCCACACGTGCTTTCCCTTTGACAGATCTGGGGCCTCCCATGAAGTTTGCCCTTTCCCGCCAGAAACCACAGGGCACAAGTTGGGCTGGGAAAGCCTTTTATTTGGCTGCATGCAGCAGGGGTAGGATCAGAGCACTGGTGTCCTTCCAGCAGGAGGGAGAGGCACAGGGCAGGGCAGGGAAGCCCTGTGAATGGCAGTTTGAAGGGTGGGGTGGGGCCCTGGTCCAGGCATGGAGGTGGATGGGTGGTCCTTGAAAACCCCCACCCCACTCATCCTATGCCCACACATCCTAGCTCTCAGAATCACAGCCCAATCCTGCATCCACCTGCCCTGCGTTACCATGTAGGGGATTCTGGTTGTCTTCTGGAGAGCTCTGCCCCATCTGGCTTCTGGGGTGCCGCTGATGGTGAGGACAGCCCAGACCTGATGTGGGCTCCACCCCACCGTGGGCCTGCCCATCTCAGACCAGGCACGAGCCTCTGGGCCTCAGCCACCACTAAGAGCCGGTGGGCAGAGTGAGAGCTTGGGAATAACAGATCCCTCCTTCCACTCTCAGGCCTGTCCGAGCTATACAGTCAGCTGCCAGCATCTGCATTATCTGGGGAAGCCACAGTCTTGCCAGATGTCCTTTACTTTGCTCCTGCTTTGAAGGGCCCCAAAAGAGACATGGAGAAAGGCCCAGGAGGGGAAGGTAGAAACCCAGATCTAGGCTGACATCTGAGCTTGGAGACCCACCCTCAGAGGGTCTGGGGGAGGGCCCTGGGGAACACCCTGTACCTCCCTAACCTCAGGGGCCCCTCTCTTACAGGCCTGCCCCCTCATTGTTCAAGTCGAGCCCTCGGATGGAGAGCTGGCTGTCCACAGCACATAAAGGCGGCACAAATAGAGAGGCTCCACAAAGAAGTGGGGTGGGGAGCAAGGCTGAACTAGGAGCTCCAGGGAAGCCTGGCCCACCTCCCTTTGCCAAGCCCAGCTTTTCTCTGAAAACTGTTTACCAGTCAGTGTTCTGTGGATGGGGGTTCGGAGACATCAGGGCAGCGGGGGGCCCGATGGTGATGCTGCTGTTGGTGACTCTCGGGCCGTACCAGCCGGCCCAGTAGTGGGTGTCCACACCGCCGTGTTGAAACCAGATGTAGCGGACGCCGGGTGGGTAGTTGGAGAAGGTGTGGGAGACCTGGGAGAGGGCAGGTGGAGTGACGGAGTGAGGTCAGGGGAGCTGAGCCTGAGGGTAGCGCTGCCTGAGGGGCTGGGGGGCCAGGGGGCATCTGCTATCTTAGTGCTGGTCCAGGAGTCAGCGGAACTGAGTCCCAGCTCTAACTCTGAGATGCTGGGCAGACCACCTCCCCCTTCTATGCCTTAGTTTCCTCATCTGTAAAACAGAGTAAAATCCTGGAGGGTCCGAGTGCGGCACAGAATGACGAAGGCGATTTTGCAAGCTTTCAAAGGATGCCCAATTCAGTCATCGCTGGGCACATGTAGCTATTTAGGTTAAAATTTAGTTATCATTAGGTAAACTTAAAAATTCAGTTCCTCAGTCACACTGGGAACTGGCTCTTATTAAGTGGCTATTGGCTACCACACTGGAGAGCGCGGACAGATCATTGCTATCACCGCAGAAAGTTTCCTGGACGCCACTGGTCCAGATCCGGAGTTGGCCCCTCACCTATTTTTGTAAATTTGATTGGAACACAGATGTGTCCACTCACTGAAGCTGCATTCACAATGCAACTGCGGAGCTGAAGAGTTGAACAATCGTAACAGGGACAGCATGGCCTGCAAAGACTGAAGTGTTTCCATCTAGCGTTTTAAGAAAATGTTTACTGGCCATTTGCTGTCACCTGCCAGCATTGAGACAGCAGTAACAGTCAACATCAGTAATTAATAATAGCCTTTTGAATGTAGCTTTACTGGCATCACTTCGCTGAGGTCTTTCAGAGCTCAGAGCAGCTGAAGCCCAGGTGAGAAGCCACAGAGCTGGGATTTGAACCCAGACCTGTCTGGCTGTAGTCTCAGCTTTGAGCAGTGTGCTCTTGCTCTCTTCCCAGCCCACATACCTCCCTCCACTTGGCATCACTCTTCTGCTGGATCATTGCTGGGTCTGGCTGGAAGGTCCCCAGAGGCGCGTGTGCTGACGACAGGAGCTGAACGCACAGCTGGTACTTGGACCCGCAGTCCGGCCTTGCAGCAAACCTGCAGGCAGAGGGAAGGCCCATAAGGGCCTTGGAGATGGGGGGCCAGGTAGGGGTGGGGTGCCTGAGTGACAGCCCCCCCAAACCCTTGCCCCGGGCACTCACCAGTCCTTGACCTTGATGTCCGGCCGTGTGGTGTCCATCAGCTCCTCCCAATACCCTTCAGCCTTGAGGTCCACCACCTGGGACTTGAGGCAGGTGCTGGGGGGTGGGTGGAGGGTGGGTGGGGCTGAGGCTCACCACTGGGGCACTGGGAGGCTAGGACTGCCCACCCAGAGCAGGAGAGACCCCAGGGTTAAGTGACTTGGGCTTTCCCCCCACCCCAAGACCCCCTGACCTTGGATCTTACTAATAAGAAGTCACGAAGTATTTCTTGACCTGGTCATTGGGGAATTCCTTCCTCTGGTCTCCAGAGAGATCTTCCACCTTCCACTCGTCGCCTCCATTCACGTCCAGGCTCCAGAACTCAAATCCCTCTGGCAGGAAAGCACCGTGCACATCAAGGGGACGCCCCTCTGTTGTCACCGTCTCCCAAGGGCCCCTTCTCCCTGGACCTCATCAGGTGCCCTCCAGCCCTGTGTCCCTGCCGTGGAGCACTGCAGGTTGGTAACGCCTGCCTTGAATGAGGAACTTCCTGTGCGTCAGGCACCGTGGCAGGTGATTTCTGCTGGAAGCCTGTGACACGGGATGACGAATGAGCAGCAGCCCCTTCTGTGATGCAGAACGCTCTGACGCTGGCCAGATCTGGGTCTAGTCCAGCCTCTGCCGATACTGGGCTGTGTGACCCTAGGCAAGTTGCTTTCCCCCTCTGAGCCTTGGTTTTGTCTTCTAGAAACTGGGGTCAAGAATAGAAACTGGCAAACTTTCTGTAAAAGGCCAAAATATTTTAGGTTTTGCGGGCACTGGCTCTATCACATAGTATGCTTTTTTTTTTTTTGGTTAACCTTTTAAAACTGTAAAAACTATTCTTAGCTTCTGGACCAGATTTGGCTCACGGAGCATAGTGCACCCAGTGCTGGGCGAGAACAAGGCTGTTGGGGAGTCCAGTGAGGCGGGCCTCCAACAGTGCGGGAGAGCCTGGAGTTGTTTTACCATCATGTTGCTCCAGAATTTGGCCACGTAACTGAGAATGAGGTTCCCGCCCACTCCCCCCCGCCTGCCTCCCCACCTCCCCCCCACCATGCTGGTGTGCATCCGATGAGTTCACCACACTGAGGGAACAAGGGAGCTCTGGATGACTGCAGAGGTCTTGCTTAATCTGTTGTTGAAATGTGCTGGAAAGAAGACTGGCTCTGTCATTCTTCCATAAGCAAAGCTACCTTTGGCCTCTGGGGCCGTCTAGTAGGTCTGGCCCTGGAGGCTGACTTCCTGGTCTTGTGCCTGGGACATAATTAGTCCTAACAGCCAACACTCCCTCTCCTAGGAAAGGTCACCAGGGAAGTAATCTTAAGGGTGAAATAAGAAATGCTCCTCTTGGCCTCAGTCTGGGCATCGGAAAAATGGGTATGCTACCAGTACCTACCTTTTAGGATTAATGTGAGAGGATTCAAGGAGTTAAACCACTGAAAGTGCCTAGTGCATAGTAAGTGCTTAGTAAATGTTAGCAGGTGTTCCGACAGCGTGTGTGTTGGGAGCATGCCAGACCCACTCCGCAGCCCACCTTCTGCACACGGGTTGTGCAGGAGGTTCCTGTGCAGGCTCCGTAGGAAGTAGAAGATCTTCCAGTCGGCCACAGGCTGGTCCCAGTCCTCGGTGATGAAGCCCTCCCGCAGGCACTTGCGCTTCCAGAGGGTGACGAGGTCGATGAGGTCACGCCAGAGGCTGCAGACGAGGCGACAGCGCAGCAGCAGCTGGCGGGCGGGCACGTGCGTGAACAGTTCCAGCAGAATGGTCTCAGGCAGCTCATTGATGTTCCCGGCCACCATGGCTCCTGGCTTCCGGACACTCTCCTGTGGATATTGAAAAGCTAGGCTACAGACCAAGCCTTCTCCCTGCACCTGGTATTGCAACACCCTAAGGTGGTGGAGGTTCCTGTCCCAGGCCTGACATTTACTGTCTCAGGAAAGTCACTGTGCCTTTCTGAGCCTCCGTGTCCTCCTCTGTAAAGCAGGCTTAAGGAGGCCCGAGGAGAGATGGCTGGATCTGCCCGAAGACACACACATGGGAACCGAGGGAAGGAGCCCGAGTGTTCTCCGATTCCAGAGGCAGCCTTTTCCCACAGGCCAGATAGCCTTTGGAATGGAGGTAACGAAGTGCAGCCCCGCAGAGCACTCCAGTCTGTCCTGTGCCTCCAGTCTGTCCGGAGCTGGCTTGGCCTGTAGGGGTTGCCAGCTACAGAGAGGGGGAGATGTTGCTGGCAGGAATAATTATTCCTGAGAGGGGTTGCCAGCTACAGAGAGGGGGAGATGTTGCTGGCAGGAATAATTATTGTCTCAGACGGAGGTCCAAAGGGCTCAAACGACATTCTCAAGACCGCAGTGGAAATGATCTGCCCAGCTGGGATTGGAGAAGGGGTGGGCGATAGAAAGGCCTTGCCTATTCCCCCATCCCCATTCCCGTGTCTGGGCTCCAGTTCCAGGTCCCCTTGCGCACCTTCGGCCTCCCATTCCGCATCGCGACTTTAAGAAAGTCCCCCAAAGTCGGGACTCGGACCCCTGCACATCGAGGAAGAACCCTGCCCGGGTTTCCTCTCGCGCCGCCGCTGGGGGCCGCACCGCGAAGCCCAGGCGGCCTGCGACCTGTCCAAGCTGGGCCTCCCTCCGTGCACAGCGGCGGGGCCGGGAACCGCAGAGCCGGCTGCCAGGCCCCCCGCCCGCCCACCCGCGCCTGCGCCCCTGCAGCGGCAATCCCCGCTCCCACTCCCGCCGGTCACCTGCATTCGGCCGCCAGGGCGAGATCCCGCTCGGTCGCAGGAGCTGAGCGGGCCACCGCCTGCGGTGGCTGGTGTACGCGCCCTGCCCCGGCCCCGCCTCCACCACCCGCTTCCCTCCCCTCGCCGAGCCGGCGTGCGCCTGGGTGCGTGGGACCTGGGACGCGTCCCCCCACCCACCGAGAAGTAGGAAAATTACCCGGGGTGGGGGTGTCGGGAGGAGCCTCTGCCCCTCCCTTTTGCTTGGCTGCATGCCCCGCACCCTCCGCGTGACCTAGACTCTCCATGTCCCTCGCATCCTCCTCCCAGCAGCTAACCCAGAAAGGAGCTGGGAGAAGGCTCAGATCGGACTCCCCCTCCATTAAAAATAAACTAAACAAACAAACAAACAAACAAAAATAAGAATGATTCTTGATCTTTCCCGGCCTCCCGGTCCGCCGAGGAACCTGCAGCCTCAGGCCCTGGGGCCAACAGCTCGGGACTGCGGGGCGGCCGGCGGCTCAGGGCCAAAGGCGGGGCGGGGGCGGAGGCAGGGGCCTTTAAGAGGCGCCACGGCCGGGACCCGACCCAGACGCAGGCAGCACCTAGACTCGCCCACGCCTAGGGATCCGGGCAGCCCCGCAGCGCTCCGGCTCCTCCTCCTTGAGATCGCCCTCCGCAGCGATGGACGGAGACGGTGACCCAGGTAGCTACCGCAGCCCGGAACCCCTAGCTCAGCCTGGGAGGGGAGACAGGAGTAGGCGGGCGAGTGCCACAGAGGGTGGAGGTGCCGAAACCCAGCACTGCAAACTTTCACCTGAGCAAAGCCCTTGATACAGTCTCAAAAGAGCACAGTCCTCTGAGGCCTCAAGAGGTGACAGGCAGGGAGGAAGGACTCCGGGTTTCCATTTACCCAGGAAACAGCATAGGAGTAATCCCACGTTCCCGCCTCCCAGGTTTCTGAGGGTGTATTAGGCTGGGGTCTGGGCGACATCTAGGATGCAGGAGACTGCAGGAGGTTGCACGCCCTTTCCTTCCATCAGTTTCTTTCATTTGCCAGCTCTGGCTGGTGAGCTGTTTGAATCCGCATGGATGTCTTGGGGTTAGCAGCCTCTCCCTACCCCATTCTCCTGGGTTCCCTTGTCTGGAGGGGCCACCCTTCATCTGGGTGGCCAGGTACCCAGTGGGGACTGGGCCAGCAGTGAGGGAAGGTTAGGCATCAGCTCTTGCCAATACTTGGGGCCCTCTGAGACTGCCCAGTCATCTTGTCTGGCACCAAAGACCCCCTTCCCCATCCTTCAAGCTGGCGGAGCTGGCTTGGCCTGTAGGGGTTGCCAGCTAAGTCAGGGTGGGAACAAGTCCTGCCGGCAGACTGCCTGTCCCTTCCTCAGCAGGCCCATCTAAGAGTGGGCACTGCTCGGGGGAGGCAATGGGAAACAGATCGATGCCCGCTCAGGCAGCCAAGCCCCCTCCTCCTGGCCCTGAAATCCCAGCTCCTTCGGCTCCCACTCCCAGTCCTCCATGGCCCCCTTGCCACACCTTTTCTAGGGCCCCAGAATGGGCTCCTGCTTTTTCTCAGGGCCCAGCTATTCCCTGGACTCCAGGGCCCAATCCAGGTGAGTGAATCAGCCCTGGAGGCAGCTTCCAGGGGCCAGATAACTTTCCGATGGCAACAATGTGGAGAGTTGTGTGCGCTTGAGCAAGGGTGGGGGGGCCTGTAACCAGATCTGGGGCCTCAAGTGCCAGGCCTGGGGCCAGAAGAGGGGACTGGGTGAGGTGCACCTTTCGGGGGAGCATCAGGTGTCCACCAGGGGCAGGGCAGGGGGAGGGGTGGAGAGGTGAGGACACTGGGCTCCGCTCCCCGGAGAGCCGCGGGCAGCAGGACGGGCAGGTGATGTGGCTTTGGGGCCTGGCGTGCTCTTCCCAACTTCCCACCCTTCCGCAGTGTGGCTTGGAAGGAGCCAGGAAGCATCTCTGGGCCTTAGCTTCCTCTTTGCCAAAAGGGAAGGGGTAAAGCCCCACATCATACAGATGTGGCAAAATGAATAAATAATAAAAAGGCTCATAATGAAGAGAACGGTGCTGTGCTGAATGATAAGACTCACAGATAAGGTCTACTGAAGACCCACTGTGCGCTCTGGGCTCTGAAGAGGTAAACCCCGGTTCTGCAATCAAGGGTCTGACTGCATGGGGAGGGGAAGAAAACACTGCATGTGAGGAGGTAAAGGGCTGGCAGGCTGGGGTCCGGGCAACACCCAGACTTGGGCCCAGGCCCTGCCTGTTCCCTTCCCCAGTTCCCAGCCCATTTCCACCACCACCTCAGCTTTCCAGGGTTCAGCCCTTAGAACCACCCTGCTTCCTGAGTCTGAGAGCTGTGGTCTCCCTTGTCACCCAGAGTGGCCCCGTCTCCTCCTCACATTATCTCCCTCCTCCAGAGACACTGGGCACTTGGTATCTGCTTACTCAAGGCTTCAGTGGCCTAGCTAAGGCCGGCTGGGATCCAGAGGCCAGTCTAGCCCACAGCTCCTGATGTCTGTCCACTTCCTGACCATTGAGAATGCCCTTGCCCCCTCAGGGGATTTGGACATTGACACTGTCTGAACGGCTTGGCATTCTATAGATGACGAACCCAAGGGCCAGGAACAGAAAAAACCTTCCTTTTCCAAGCACTTATTACAGCTCGCTGTTTGACACATGAGACCTTTTAATGGGCCCTTCTCCCCCACCCCCAATCAAGGACCCCTGGTTGCCTCCCCCTCGGGCCTCAGATCCCTGTGTCCCCTTCCCTAATACTAGCAGCGTGACCTTTGGCAAGCCATCGCGCATCCTGGGGTCTGAGCATTTCCATCTGCAGAATCAAAATCACAGTGGTGCCTCCTAATTCAGGGAGGGATTTTATTGACGTGTGAGGGCTAAAGGTGGCCCTGGGGTCAGACTGCCTGGGGTCAAATCTAGGCTCCGACCACCCATTTGCTGTGTGATCCTCAGCTAGTTCACCTCTCTGTGCCTCTGTGCCCTCATCAGTGAAACAGGGACAGCTACAGAAAAAGCCTTGAAGAGACGCTGTGAGGCTTTAAAGAGTAAATGAAGTTAAAATGCTCAGAACAGGCCCACACTCGTTAAGTGCCCAGTAAACATGAGCTACTGATGGTGTGCCAGATGCCAGGTGCTGGGGACACAGTAACGAGTTCCCCAGACCCCGTTCCTGCCCTCAAGCCCTCAATCTAGTCCCAGGAAAGGTGTTTTAAAAACCATCACCCACTAGGAGAAAACCTGGGAAGGACTGGAACTCCGGTGGTGAGAGGATGTAACGGGGAAGTCCGTGAGGAGGTGACAGGAGCAGGGATCTCAGAGGGTGGTTGGAAGGATTGAGGAAGTTCATCTGTGAAATGTAAGGCAGTCCTGTTAATAGTATCATCAGCTACTGTTATCTACTCAGGTGTGGGGTGTGCTGGCCTTGCAGGGGAAACTGAGGCCTGTAAGGCAGCTCTTCGGCCTTGGGGCTGGTCTGTGGCCCTGGTTCCCTTGGGCCTCATCCGCTGGGCATGAGTTTCTAGTCACAGAACCTCTGGCCCCAGCTGGTGGGTGGGGGGCGGTTCTGGGGGTTGTAGGGAGACAGTCTTCGGGGAGTCACCACCCCCCACCCCTTCCCCCCACAGAGAGCGTGGGCCAGCCTGAGGAGGCAAGCCCCGAGGAGCAGCAGGAGGAGGCGTGCGCGGAGGAGGCGAGCGCCGGGGAGGAGGAGGAGGTGGCGGCCACGTTCCTGGACGAGCTGCCGGAGCCGCTGCTGCTGCGCGTGCTGGCAGAGCTGCCGGCCGCCGAGCTCGTGCAGGTGTGCCGCCTAGTGTGTCTGCGCTGGAAGGAGCTGGTGGACGGCGCCCCCCTGTGGCTGCTGAAGTGCCAGCAGGAGGGGCTGGTGGCGGAGGGCGGCTCTGAGGACGAGCGCGACCACTGGCAGCAGTTCTACTTCCTGAGCAAGAGGCGGCGCAACTTGCTGCGCAACCCATGTGGGGAAGGTGAGGGTCAGGTCCTAGTACCCGATGACTGGGGGGCTTAGCTTCCCCCTCTGGAAAATGGGCCATGCACAATGCCAGCCGGCTTGAGGGTGAAATGAGAGCGCTTGGCACAATGCCCAGCACAGAATAGCCCCAATGAACACTATTATTTCCCTGTCCGTCTGCTCCCTGGGGGTCTCTTTCCCAGGCCCTTCCACCCTTCGTGACCCAGGGCAAGACTTGCCCTGTAGGGGACCCTCCCAGGAGGGAGAGAGAATCTGGGACAAACAGAAAACGCCTGCCATTCAACCCCACCATCGTGTCCCACTCAACACCATTCAAGTACCATTTGGCCCAGCACCCGACTATGGGGGAAAAAGCCAGCGCCGCCACACCATCACAGGGACTGGGTGACTAGGGTGGGGCTGTCGTGTTCCCGCAGAGGACTTGGAGGGCTGGTGCGACGTGGAGCATGGCGGGGACGGCTGGAGGGTGGAGGAAATGCCTGGAGACTGTGGAGTGGAATTCATCCACGATGAGAACGTCAAGAAGTTCTTTGCTTCCTCCTTCGAGTAAGGAGAAGGGGGATGGATGGGGAGGGGAAAGGGGGCCTCCACTCCTTCCTAACCCACTTCCCCCAGGTGGTGTCGAAAAGCACAGGTCATTGACCTGCAGGCTGAGGGCTACTGGGAGGAGCTGCTGGACACCACTCAGCCGGCCATCGTGGTGAAGGACTGGTAAGCCACCCTGTGGGACTGGGTTGGGGGGTGGGGACTAAAGCCACTACCCTGTTTGGAGGGCCACTGCTTCCCCTAGTGGTGGCGGCCAGGTGGAACCTGTCTCCGGGAGAAGGTGAAATCCACCTTTCTTCCTGAGTTTAAATGCTGGCTTTTTTTTTTGGGGGGGGGTAGTCCCTCTACTGTCCGAACAAATCATGTCTTTGTGGGGTGGCTTTGGGCCCAAGGTTGGGTCTGGCCCATTTGGGTTTTAGTCCGTGGGTTTGGACCTTTGGGAAGTCGCTTTCTCTATCTGGCCTCAGTTCCTTGTCTGTAAAATGGGAACTCTGGCAGTAGGGTCAGCAGGGTTACCTGCTGTACCCAGGCCTGCCTGCTGAGGCCCACCTCAGCTCTCGTTCCCTCCCTGGGGCAGGTACTCCGGTCGCAGCGACGCAGGCTGCGTGTATGAGCTCACGGTGAAGCTGCTGTCGGAGCACGAAGACGTGCTGGCCGAGTTCAACAGCGGGCAGGTGGCGGTGCCGCAAACGGACGACAGTGGGGGCTGGATCGAGGTGAGCTGGGAGACTTGGGGCCGCGAGGCAGGACCTGGATATAGCGGGCGGGGTCTGCAGAAACCCCGCCCATGGGCGGGGCGGGGCTGGAAGGGCCGACCCGTCTGGGAGAGTGCCCTGGGGCTGAGTTCCAGCGGGGCTAGGGGCGAGTCAGTGGACCGGGTGGGGTGGCCGGGGAAGGCCACGGGGCCCCGAGACTGACCCTTCTCCTCACCCCCCAGATCTCCCACACTTTCACCGACTACGGGCCCGGCGTTCGCTTCGTCCGCTTCGAGCACGGGGGCCAGGACTCCGTCTACTGGAAGGGCTGGTTCGGGGCCCGGGTGACCAACAGCAGCGTGTGGGTGGAGCCCTGAGTGATCCCTCCTCCAGTTCCCCGCAGCTGCCTGGGAGGGGCAGAGGCCCGGGGTAGATAGGCCTTAGTGGTAGCACCCACACCTCCCCCACCCCCACCCCATGCACTCCTCTCCCGCCCCTTCTCCAGGCCCAGCCCCCACACAGGTAGAGAAGGGTTTTGCCGGCATATGTTTGCATCTGGAAAATAAGATGGGTGAAGGCTTGAGCCTGGATTGGGTCCACCACGGAATCCCCCACCCCTAGCACAGTGCCTGCCACAATGTGGACGTTCAATAAATATTATTTGTTCAAGGGAGAAATGAATGAACAAACGGATGAATGAACACCCATCCCTTTGCACCCTGCCCTGTCTCCTGAGGGCCCCTGGCTCAGTCTGGAAAAATACTTGGTGGGGCTCCAGGTTCTTGGGTTTCCAGAGCCCATCAGGCCGCGGCGGAGCCAGCCAGGCCTGGGCGGCGGCGGACAAAGGCTGGGATTGTGAGGCCACGGAGTGGGGAGCTGGGCCTGGCGCCTGACTGACACCCAAGCTGCCCAGAGGCCAGCATGGAAGGGGGGTCCCTGCAGGCCTATCTCAATCCCCATGGGTGATGGCAGCACCTCATCTTGGGTACAAACTCTCTTGGGCCCAGGGATGGACGCCCATGACCTGGGGTGAGGGATGGGGAGGTGGGGGTGGGGGAGCACAGAAAGGGTCAGCTTGGCACCCCTCTCCGTTCGTGCCCACATCCCGGCTCTCCTCCCCGGCTTGCTATTGACTTGCTCAGCTATTTGCATCTGGTCTCATAGGTCATTTTCTGAGCCCTGTCGGGAGCCTGGGCCCTGGCACCGGTTGGAGGGGAGGGGAGGAGGAACGGGTGTGGCGCCAGGCTCTGGGCCAGGCCCTCTCTTTCTGGACTCCCTAGCAGCTCTGAAACCCGGCCCCTCCCCGGGACTCTCAGCTGCTGGTCCTGGGCGGTGGGAGGTCCTGATACAGCTGCTCTCTCCGCGGGGGTGGGGGTGCGGAGTGGACCAGGAAAGCCCCCATGCCTCTCCATCCTTCCTTTGCTTCTGAGTCCTGACGCCACCTGCTGGCCAGGTGGGATCGCAGGGCTTAGGCGGGCCTGCCTGCGTTAGTTCATTGGTTCATTCATTCACTCCTCCATTCACTCACGGTTCCTGAAGTCCTGGTCATGGCCAGGCCTTGTGCAGAGCCCTGAAGTGACAGCGATGAACACGACCCTCCTTGTCCCAGGAAGAGCCAGCATCCTGGTTACATTGAAAAGGTGGCACCCTGAAAAGGGATTTATCTGGTGTTCTGCAGGGTCTCCAGTCTAATGGTGGAGGCATAGTTCCTGCTCTGGGGACATCCTCAGTCTGACAGGGGGAGCAAAGCCCTGACCTCAGAGGATGCCCAGTTCCAAGGTGGGAACACAGATCCTGCTCCCTGGGCACCCCCAGTCCTTTCTAGGGGATTTCACAGTCTGGTGGGGGAGGGCATCATCCACACCCACCTGCGTTGCCAGTGTGGAGGTCCAGTTTGATGAGGATTCACAAAGGAAGAGGCTCACCCCTGAGAGCTCCCAGTTTTAAGTACAGGAGTAACAAGCAGCAGGAAGCTTTGGGGTGAGGGACTAGGGTGGGCATGTAGGGGCCAGACGGGGATGAGTCGGGAGACAACCAGAGCCTACCTGGGGGCTATGGGAGGAGGCTGGACTGAGATGGCAGTGGGCCATAGTGCTTGTGAGGATTGGATGTCAGGGTGGGAATTTCGGGGGGCATGGAAGACGTTGCAGTGGGGGAACCCCCCCATGGGGATTCAGGAAAGAGGCCTGCACAGTGTCTGGAGCTATGGGCTGGAGACACTGGAGTTGCAGGGTATGTGGCCACCAGTCAAAGCCAAGGGCACTGGTGAGGGCCCGGGACAAGTGTTCAGTGAGGCAGGAGAGAGCCCAGGGAGACCTCCGTCTCTGGGCCATGATGGGGAGACAGAGCAGCTGGGGGTGGGGGTGCTAAGAGGGTACAAGTCCAGTGAGGCCACCTCCAGCCAACTGCCTGCTCTCAGAGGAAAGAGCCAGAAGCCCAGAGGCTAGATTCTACCCCCAGAGCCTGCAGAGTAGACCTGAAGGACTTGGATAATGGGGTGGTCCAGACCCACTGTCCCCAAGTACCTGTTACTGGAGGGACCATCGGATAGACTGGTGGTGTTTAGCTCGGGAAGGCAACACAGCTGCTCCTGAGCTGCCGAAGGGCTGATGCTGCAGGGGGCAGGATGGGGTGGGGGGAGCCTGCAAGCCTTGCTGTGCCCAGGGCACATCCTGTCACACCACCCTGGCCCCCCACGCAGACGGAGGTGGGGAAGGGGGAGAGGGCGTTGTTACCCTCTTTCTTCACGGGACGAGACTGAGGATGAGGGACTTTCTTGGCAAGTGGCACACAGAATAACTGGAGAAGCACAAGTTCTAATCCATGTGCATCTTGCTCCAAAGAGCTTGCTCTTAACCCCCACCCCCACCCCGGGCTTCATTGTCTCTAATCTAGAGGGCAGAGCTGGACCCCCAGTTTAACAGGACTGCAGGTATCAGCTTCCTTCAAGGGAAGCCTACACACTTTCCAGCAGGGGGCGCCTGAGGGCCTTTCCAGACAGTGGGGTGAGCTAAAGCCAGAGATGGTAGGTCAGTCAGCCACATGGTTCAACGGCCCTGAACATTGGCTAAGGAGAGAGAGGCCTGCATGTGCCCTAAGATCCTTTCTAATTGATCAATACTTATTGAGCACCTACTATCTGTTAGGCAGGGATAAAACAGTCAAGGACTCTGCCACCCGGGAGCACACAGCCCAGATGGAGTAACATAAACACATGAGGCTAAATGAATGAATAAAAAAAATACTAACATGGTGTAGCACTTAATATCCACACCAGGCACCACTCTAAGAATATATATATTCATCATAATAACCTTATGAAGTGGGAACTATGATTACTTCCAGTTTTTACAGGTGAGAAAACTGAAGCACAGAGAGGTTAAGCAACTCATCTGAGGCCACACAGCTAGTAAATGGAATTGTATTCAGCCACTTAGGCTCTTGACTTCTACAGCACAGTAAACAAAGTAGAGAGTGAGGGTAGGAGTGCTCTTTTGGTCAAGGTGATCAGGGAGGACCTCCCTGAGGAAGTGACATTTGAACGATAAGGAGAAACCAGCAGACAGCTGGGGGAAGCACAGTGCACGAGCAGTAACTGCAAAGGCCCTGGGGTGGGAACAGACTTATCCACAGATCAGAAAGGCAACCAACATGGCCAGAACTCAATGGGCAAGTTGGGGAACGGTTTGACCTGAGGCTGCAGATGTAGACAGGCAGTCCTGAGAGTTTCCTGAGCACCTACTGTGTGCACTGTCTTAGAAGGTAGAAATGCTATAGGAGGCAGACATGATCGCAGTGTCCTTGAAGGGAAAACCTTGCTTTGTCCAGTGGGAACTGGGACAAGGAGCCACTGACAGCATAGTTGATGAAACAGAATTTCCCAAGAGTAACCGGCTGAACGGTAACGATGACAAGGATGATGGTTAACATAATGACGACAGCGATGACAAGTGACAGGCCTCGGTGGAGGCCGCACAGGTGTCAGTTCCTGTGCCAAGCACACAGGCTCATTTAATCTGCCCGGCAGCCCTCCCTGGGAGACCCAGATACTCCTGTTTTGCAGACAAGAGAGCAGCGACTCCACGATGTGGGGTGGTGGTTGTCCGGGGTGACACAGGAGTCAGTGCTTGAGGCCGGGTTTCCAGTTCACGTCCTAGCGCCTTCCCTCCCCTTGCAGGCCAGGGGACAGAGCAAGGACGGCAGTTAGGGCCTCCGAGGGGAGGAAGAGTGGGAAGAGCCGAAGGTGATCAAGACTGCGGGGCGTTAATGCTTCTGCGCACATCACAGCTAGGGAAGAGGAGGAGCTGCTAAGTGTTTCGGGCCACTTTAGCTACGGCGGCCGGGGAGGTAAGATGAATTATCTTTTAGATTTCTTGATGGAGCCCTGTATCCATGTTGCAGGTGACAAAAGTCCCCTTTCCTTGTTCTGATTTATTTATTTTGTGAATCTGGATTTTTGCACGCATGGTACCTTTCGTTGTGGACTTAGAGGGAGGAGGAAAGGAGGGATGAGTTCTACCACTAGGTGGCAGCATTGTCCAGGGAGTACCCAGAACGAGCTGGTCCTGCCTAGTTCTTCGAAGAGAAGGGGGCCTCCGAAGGCTGAATTTGAACCCAAAGCCTGATTTCTTCCCATTGCTTGGGGCTAAGTCTGGGTCTGCAGCGGCTGGGCCTCTCGCCCTGCCTCGGGACTGCTCTTACTTATGCCAGAGGCGCCCAAGAAACATTTCAGAGGCTGGGTCCTCAGGGCCGTAAGTCCTGTAAGACTAGGAAGGGCTGATGGTCTCCAGGAATCCAGCCCCCAAAAGATCTGGGTCCTAGAGCCCCCAGCCCATCCACCCTAGGCAGAGCCCCATGCTGTAGTGAACACAGACCACCCAGGCAGATCCAATCCTGATCTCCTGGTGAGTAATGACTTTGCTATTTTTTCTCCCATAAATTAAACCTAATCTTGTGTTGACTCTGCTGAACCAGGAGAATAATGAGGAAGATTAAGATGAGATGGTATTCATTCTCTTCCAACAAGAGCCAATTAATTGTCGGCAGGATTACCTCGCCCTGAGCCAGGAGCTCTGCAGACAGGGTAGGCGGGGCTGGGGCCTCTCCTGCTGCTTCCACTGGGGTCTGTGGGTGAAGCAGTAGCAAAGCTTTCAGTCAGATGTCAGGAAGAACTGCCTGGGTGAGGGAGGGGGCTGGGGTCAAGGAGGGGGATGTGCAGGGCACGGAACCGCCCACCCAGGTGATGTTTGTGAGACACAGAGGGCACTCAGGGGAATTCCTGAACCCCTGAACTACTGGGCATCTGTTCTCCAAGGCCCCTGACTGCTCAGGCCACCTGGCATGCTCCCTCCCCATCATTCCCTCCCTCAGGGGATGTCCCTATGACCTGTCTCAGCCTCATGGGCTCCATTCCAAGGTCATTTTTGCTAAATGAACCTGTGTGCAGGGGTCTCCAGCCCCTCCCCACCCTGCTCTCCCTCTTCTCTTCCTGTCCTAAGGGTCAGGGGGGCCACATGTCCAGGCTCGAGAGCACGGATCTGGAGACAGAAACCCTTGGGTTTCACCTGGCTTTGCCCCTTGTCCCATTGGCAACATGGGATCTGCCACAGGACCTGGCATGCCACCTGCCGGCCTGCTCTGTTGTTCTGAGGAGCTGAAGTGCCCGAGGTTCCAGATGCCAGAGGCACCAGGCTGGCTGCTGAGAGACAGGAGGAGCTAACGGTCGTTGTTCTCTTACCCTCCACAGTCTGTCATCGACTGCCCAAGGCAGGCCCTGGGGAGGCTTCATTTTGTCAACCCAGGTTATGGAGGAGGAAGCTAAGGCTCAGAAAGGAGGGTCTAGTGGTCAAGGTCACAAGGCAGTGGCTGGCAGAGCTAGCTGGGCCGAGGCCTGGTCCGAGGAGCCCCAAAGTGTGTGCCCCTCCCTGACTCCATGTGGCTTCACGCACATGAAAGACCTTCCACGTGCACTGGATGAATGAAGGAACACTTGCCAGGTGCTGTTTCTGGTCTAGGAAGTCCCTGTTTCAGACTCTCCCATCTCTTGGTCACGCCCAGGAGTCCGTGGATTATGTGTGATTTGCCAAATCCTCCTTGGCGATGCTCGGTGGCTCACCCATCTCACATGCACTGCATTAAGAGCAATCCACCCTTCCAGCCGCGTCTCAGAGCTTGCTTCACGACGTGGGTCGATAAGCCTTTGTTATTCTCCGAGCACGGCAACAGTATTGCCTCGTCCATATTTGATCATTCATGATGTTTCGCACCCACGTGTGCTCGCTACGTGCGAGGTAGATTCAAAGCACTGCTCGTATGCGGCTTTATTTGATTTCCCCAGCACGCCTGTGTGCTAGTAGTGTCCCCATTGGAGAGTCTGTGATGACATTGAGGCCAGAGAAGTGCTGTTTCCAGTTCTGCCCAAGGTCACGCAGCCAGGACTTTGCATGGCTGCGTCCACTTGTGGCCCGTCTCACTTCAGAGCTGGAGCTCTCCCCACACCAAGGATGTGACTTCCCAGGACGTCACTGTGCTGTGGGTGGTGGTGGGGGCACAGGGCATGGGCCTCAGGGTTCCGTGGAACCAGCAGGATGTCCGGCTGAGCCTTAGGGATAGACCTGTTGGTTCTTATGTGAAAACACTCAGTGACCAAGCATTCGCTGAGCTCTTTCTGTGCGCCAGACTCCTTGCTCTGCTCCCAGGATACAACAGTGAGCAGCGAGACCCTTGTCCCCTGGGAGCTCACAGGCTAAAGGAGGAGATAGAGGTGTGTTCCCAGCCTGGCTCTCCCTGCCTGTGTGACCTTGGCCACATCACTTCACCAGGAACTGCCTCAGTGTCCTCATCTGCAAAACGGGGCTGATCATAGGTCCTACCTTACAGGGTCCTTAGGAGCATCAAACGAATCCATATTCACACAGCACTCAGGTCGGGGTCTGCACGGAGAAAGTGCTATCTGTGAGTTTGTTGAACAAATAAAATGAACAAGGGGTGACCGCAGTCCCATAGTGGAAGGGCTGTGAAACACCAGGCTCTGTATTTTGGGAGCCTGAAGGAGGGGCATCTAACCTGGACTGTAATCAAGGAAGGCTTCTTGGAGAAGGCAGTGAGCAGACACTTGATCTGAGTGGACGCTTGAGCTGAGGAAGAGTACGATACTAATTTACTTCCCTCCCCAAGGAAGCTTCCTTAGCTTCCTGTTCATCAGTCGCACCTGTGGGACCAACTGGTCTTTTCCCAGGGCTTATTGTTGTAATTTATCAGCCGTGCTAAGTGCCATAGTAGCATCTGGATTTGAATAGAAGCCTCTGTCCTCAGGGACCCGTGGTTGAGGGGGGCTGGGCAGAGAGGATCCCACACCTTCTCCAGCACAGCAGAGGAAGACCCTGGCCAGGTGGGCAGGTGCGGGGATCTCTGGCGGTGGAGACTGCAGTGAGGAGCCTGCATAAAGACAAAGACATCTCTGAAAAAAACAAAACAAAACAAAAAACAAAAAAAAGGAAAGGAAGAAGCAGACAGGGAAATGATTTTCTCGGCTGGCCTTCTTGGGGAATTAAATCTTGTTTTTTGTCACCAGCGAGTGGAATAATCCAATATATTAAAGCAGAAGCCCCCTCCTATTTATTGCCGTGACTTTGGCTTAACAGTCTCGGGGCTGCATTTGGAATCAGATGGGCCCGGGGAGGGCGGGCGGGCGGGTGGAGGGAGGCATCAGCCCCCTGGATCAATTACTCTCCTCTCCGACACCGGAAAAATGAATTATTCCCTGAAAAGCAGGCTCCTCATCTGATGAATTCTGCACTGCAGAGCTGGCGGAGTTAGACCAAATTGAATTTGGTCTTTGAGAGACATTTAAAACCAGGTGGAGGTTGTGTGTCGGTGGGGGGTGTCTGTCTGCTATGGGGGGGGCCTCGGCCGCCTGGCTGGGAAGCCCCCTGCGCATGGTCCTCTGGGGTGGGGACAAGAGGCACCCACCTTGCCTGCTCGAGGGGGAACCTGTGTCCTGCAGGGGTAGGACATTTCATTCCTAGCCTGAGGCTCAGAGAAGTGAGGCTACCTGTCTGAGCCCACACAGCAATGTGGCAACCAGGGCAGTCTGTTACCTTTCTGTCCTTTGTCCTCTGGGTCATACTGAACGTGGCCTCAGAGAGCCCCCTCTCCTTCCAGGGAACCTTAAGTGGACTAAGTTTGGGGTGAGAGCTTTCCACTCTTGACACTGGTTCTGTCCATCCATAGCTGTGTGACTTGGGGCAAGTAGCTCAACCTCTCTGGGCCTCAGTTTACTCATCTGAAAAATGGGGTTTATTAAAATCCTTATACTGGTTGCTACCCTGTCAGCTACAAAGGACAGAAATGCAATACAAAGATGCTTAATCAGAAAGCAAAGTTGGTGGCCCCCGTAACAGAAAAGCCCAGCGTAGATTTCTTTCAGGTAGAGCTCGACCTAGAGGCTCCAAAAGTACATTCGGAGCTCCACGTTGCTCCTGGTCTCTCGGTTCTATGTGACCTCATCCCAGGTGGGCGCCCCCAGATCTGTGTCTCTCCAGAACCAAGTCCAGCGGGTGCCCACCTCTGAACCGCTGCAGTGGTGGGAGGCCTGGCCGACTCCCTGATGGTCAAGGCCTGGGGTGGAGTCACCCTGTGAGAACCGCAAGGCTGAGAGAAGGAGGCACACACGGTGGGGCTCAAAGAAGGGGGACTGGTTGCTGGGACAAAAAAGCAACTCTGAGTCCCGCCCCTCACAGGTCCTGGCAGGGAGGAGTGGATGCCCGGCCCAGCGCTGGGCACAGGGCAGGCTCCCTGCTTACCAGGGCCCTACTGACGGGGATGCAGTGTCCTTCCATGCAGTAGAGGAGGGGCTCTGCCCAGACTCCCCCTGCCTCCCTCACCCTCTGGGCCTGCATCTGCTCTCCACCCCTCCCCCACCCAGGCCAGATCCCAACCTTCCTCCCTCTGCCTGACCAGGGGTCCCCAGGGAGGGGTGCTTGTCACCCGGCACAGCCCTGGGAGCTGCAGAGGCTGTGCTTTCACTAATGATGTGGGCAAGAGAGCAAAAAGGAGTCTTCGACGCAGCTCCTCCTGGATTTGAGCAGGTTTGTCAGGGCTAATGAGCTGGGGCCCGGGGAGTTGCTGGGGAGGGGGCTGCTTCTGGTCCAGGCTGGGGCTCTGCAGGGGCTGGAGGCCTGGACTGCAGCAGAGGCTCAGGGGACTGAGGAGGGGGCAGAGGGGGCACGAGGGCCTCCTCTGTGCCCCCTGCCCTCCTCATGCCCCCGACCATCTGACCCACCTCATGTAGGAAATACCCCAGTGGCCAAGGCAATTTCACCAAGCCTGATTTTCTTCAGCCTGTATTGTGGAAACCCTGGGTATCTGTTTTACTCCCCCTGAATATCAAGTCATGCTATAACATTGCAGTTGCCTTTGCACACTACACCCACCACCTCCCAGCCCCTTCTGAGAGGTTCTGATCCACCCAAGCGAGTGTCCCCCTGCCCCGGGGATCTGGGAAGGGAGGGGTGGAGGACAGAGAGGATGAGTGTCCTGTCTGGCCCCGCCCCAGAGTGCGGTGCCTCCGGTGCGCTCTCCAGGCAGCTCCTACGCTGCACCTTCCCAGCTGCAGATAAGGAAACCGAGGCTGTGCTGGGGAAGGGAGTGGACCTGCCTCTTTGAGAGTCAGCATAGTTGGAAAAAGTGCAGCTAGGACCTGGGTTCAAATTTCATTTTTACCATTAGCAAGCCTGGTAGCCTTGGGCAAGTTACTTACCTTTCCGTAGCTCCACAAAATTGTTTTCTTAAATGGACATAATGCCTACCCCTAGGGTTGTTTTTTTCTACATAAAGCATTGGGTGTACACCCAGGGACTCACTAAGGACTTTGGTATTGATCTGGTTTTGACATGCGCAGGGAGGGGGCTCGGATCCCCTACTGGTACAACACACGGTAGAGAGGTGGGGGCCTTTGATCAGGAGCCTCGCTGGTCAGAGCTGCTCCTGAAAGATGTGGCTCAGACAACAGAGGACAGAGATTCAGACTAGAACTGCTGGAAAGGATGACAGTAGATAAGTTGCCTGGGAAGAGTGTGCTGCAGCCTTCCCTGAGGCCAGGGGCGCCCCGTCTTGGAAGTGTGTGAGGGTGCACACACCCAGCTGCCTTCTGGAGTCTGGCCTGAATCCCTACAGCTTCAGTTTCAGGCCCCCTCCCCCCTACTTTTGCCCTGAGAGGGCATTGGCCCTCCCTGCCCTCTGCCAGCTATCCTTCCCTCCTGAGCAAGGTGGCCTGGGGCGTGTAGACAAGGAGAATGGGACTGCTCACGTCTGGAGGTCAAGCCCACAGCTGCTGCTTTCTCCTGGGCCAGTCTTGGGAGGGTTACTCCACCTCTCTGAGCCTCAGCTTCCTCCCCTGGGAAATGGGGTCATAGTACTCCCCACACAGAACGCTGCCAGGGCCAATGAGGCGAGCGTTTGAGACAGTGCTTTGTGACTGTACATGGCCTGCAGACAAGGTCCCGCCAGAGTTGAAGAGTCTTCTATCTCACGAAACTCTCCCTTAGAGATCTAGCCATGCCCCAAACACACAGCCTTGGAGACAGTGTCATGAGCAGGTTCTGAGCTGCAGCCTCACGTGCCCCCTGCCCCCCTCCAGTCAGTTAGTTTCTCATGTCCATGGAGGGACACTCACCTGGGCTGCTGGGCACAGGGCAGACTGGAGCTGCAGACCTGAGCCGACACACCGGATGGGTTTCTGGGTTTCTCTGGGTCATGGCTGGCTGGCCTGCAAAGTGGGGCAATAACCTCTGCTTTCTTCCCCTCTCAGCCCTAATTCTGCCCAAACAGAACCTGATCAGGGGGTGAGGGGCCAGGAAGTCCATGCAGACGCACCCTCACTGGCCACTTGCAGTGTTCCTAAATCCAGCTGGCCCTGAACTGCTGGAACCAAGACACTGTGGCCAGGCGGCGGCCTGTCTGCATGCTGTCCAGAACCCAGAAGGAAGATCAACCTTGAACAATGATGTTCTCAGCACAACTCCCCACAGTCCCGCAGCCTGACTTCTGCTTGGCTGAAGGTGGGGATTTTCTGTGTCAATAGGGGTCGGGGGTTGGGGTCCAGTTACACTGTTCCTTTGGGAGCCTCAGCCTCCCACTCAGGATTCACTCACTTTGGGACATGGGGAGGCAGAACTTTCAGGGAAAATTTGGGGCCCTGCCACCCAGGTCACCAGCAGTGGCTGCCTGGGGTGCAGGGAGTGTCTCGGATCAAGCTGACCCATCCGCAACTGAGAGCAAGCCACGGGTGTGGTTCAGCACCATGGCCAGCACCCCGTTGTCCTTGAAGACCAGAGAGCCCAGGCATGGAAATCCTGAATGGCAGAGCTTCCAGTGGGCAGGAGGTGACACAGTCTCAGGCAGCACAGAGTGACGGACGGCACAAGGGTGATCGGACACTTACATCAGCCAGAACCAGGGCCGGGCGCTAAGACATTATGCGACCCCGGCCTTGCCTTTGTTCTCATGTGACAGCTGAGGATAGGCGGCTTTGCAAGGTTAAGTTGCTCCAGGTCACACAGCTGGTTACGAGTAGTAGGCCGTGGGCCTCCATCCATCTTTTCCAGGCTCCAGATCCTCTTACTGTTTCTCTGATCAGACAGGAGAGAGGCTTGGCCTCTGCACACTTGTGGCAACGATGACCCCAGAGCCCCTGGGTTTGTAGACGGGATTCTGGGTCTATTTGCATGTGTGGTGTATGCGTGCCTCTGGTGCACATGCGTGTGAATTCCGTGCTGTGTGACCGTTTACGGGAGACTGTGGGAGTCCCTGTGGGAGGCAGAAGATGAGAGTTGGGGTCACATCTTGGAGACCTTCCCGCTTCCTAAAAAGAGATCTAGAATTCACTGCTGACCTTTTTCCCCCTTTTTCTTTCTTTCTTTCTTTTTTTTTTAGCACTTAAAGAACAGACCAGAACTGATAGCTAAATTAAACCTGCTGAGCGCGCCTGTTTAATTGAAAATGCCATCTGTAATTTAAATGTCAGAACTGGGATGGTTATTACAGCTGCCTTGAAGACGAGGGCTCATTTCACAGTTTCAAAACAGACCAAGAAAAGCAGCAAATGGACCATGGCCTGCGGCGTTGTGGAGCGATTAATAACCTCTCTGGTCCCACTGAGCTCTGGCTCCCACCGCGGCCCCTGCAGAGGGAGCCTGGCTGGGGGCTGGAGGCTGGGGGCTTGGGGCCTGGGCTCCAGGACTCTGCTTCCTGCCTCCTCCCCTCTCCTCACGCCTCCACTCAGCTGCAGGGCAACCTTTCCAAAGTGCAAGGCTCATTTCGTCCCTCTCCAGGGTCACCCTCGCCCTTCTGGGATGAAATCCCAACCCCTGAGCCTGCCATTCAAGGCCTCAGGAAGGCAAGGCCCTGCCCACCTCTCCAGCTTCAGCTCCTGCCACTACCACCTGCTGAAGCCCCCGGGCCTTTGCACAGGCTGAGCCCTCTGCCTGCAAAGCCATTGTTGCTTCTCCTGTCCACCTGGAGAACACCGCTTCTCAGCCCCAGTGCCACCACCCGCAGGGAGCCTTCCCCGACTGCCCTGTACTTCCTAGGAGCACTGCACTTGATAAGGACAAATGCTGCCTTCTTGGTCTGCCTTGGCCCTTCGGTCACCTCCATGACTTGCCGACAACTGTTATTTTCTTCCTACCCCGTCTTACCACGGTGCTCTCTTTCCCCCACTCTCCTTATATTATGAGCTTTTCAAGGAGCCTCATTCATCTTGAGACCTGGTGCTCTGCTCGGAGCCATCCCAAGAGCTAACATTTATTGAACACCTACTGTGTGTCAAGCATTGTTGTAAGTCCCATTTTAGAAATGGGAAAACTGAGGCATGGGGGGAAACTGTCATAAGCCAGATGGCTGTCCGTGGCAGAGCTGGGACTTTGGAAGGAGGCAGCTGGCCAGAGGCCAGGCCCCTAACCACTGTGCATAGTGCCTCATGCCAGGCCCTCAGCTTAGAGAAGGTTTGTTCACTGGGCACACGAAGAGCCTGTCAGGCGTGTTCCAGTCTCTACTACAGGGGCAGGTGCCACAACAAAGCAACTGGCCGTGAACTCCAAAGGGATGTAAGCCGGCCCGGTGATGATCTCCCCATTCTTGAAGCTCAGGCCTGGTGCTGCCTCCTTGCATGAGGGGCCTGCAGGAAGGGGTCCCTGGGCTCAAGGCCCCCATGGCTGCAAGCTCGGAGTCATGGTCCCCTCTCGCATCCCCCACGGGCAGCTCTCTGCCTATGCATGCTGCCTAGGACCCCTGGTTGCACTGAATGAAGCAGTGGGGTGCAGTGGGACAGCCAGAGTTGGTGACCAGCCTCCTCCTTAAGGCCACGGGACCTGGCAGGACATTCCACCTCTGTGACCTCACTGTCTGCAGCCCCAAAGTGGGGTCACGGTAGAGCCTACCTCAGAGTGTCGAGGAATCGGTGAGAGCGTGGCGGTACAGGGCTTCATGGAGGCACAGAGTGCAGGTCCAATGTATGACAGCTCCATTCATTCCATTCCATTCATTCATTCGTTCTTTCCTCCTTGGCCCACCTCCGTGGAGCAGACTCTGCCTGCTGTGTTCCTGGGTCTCCAACTTCCTGTTTCGGGGGACTTTAAACTGCTCAGTGGGAAGAGTCTTCCAGATCACCCACTCGCTCGTGCTGTGGCCGCTACTACACCAGCAGGCTCTGCGCATGGCCCCGCCTCCCCACGCCCTCTGGCCCGCCCCGCTGTCCTGTTCTGTCTGCTCTTGTCCGTCTGCCCTCGGCCTGCTCAGCCCCGGACCAGGACCGCGTCCTCCCTTGGGTCACGCAGCCACTGCTGCCTCGGCCCAGAGAAGAGCAGAGAAACGCGTTCCTAATTAGATGGGTTTCCATCTCCCCAGGTCTTCCGTTCTTGCATGTTCTCCACTTGTTAGAGGAAATCACATATCGACACCGGTATTGATATGCATAATTCAGATATAATTAGGAGAAAGATTTGCCAGAGTGGCAGACACTGGGGCTGTTGCTATCATATCCTGCTGAACTTTGGGGATAGCTGGGAACTGGGCCTTTAACTCTTATCAAGTTCATGGCTCCCCTTCTCTGCAAAGTCCCATAGGCATTCGTTTCTAGAAGTCAGCTCCTCCATGAGGTTTCAAGGCGACAGGAAAGCCCTCAGGCCCCTAGAGCATCTCCTTGCCTGGCCCAGCGCCTGGAATTCTGACCGTGCAGGCTGTCTCGTAGGGGCTGCTGGGGATGTAGAGAGATTTTATACTGGCCAGGAGGTCGGCGGATACAGGCCAATTTGCTTATGATACCCACCATCTGGGGGTGGGGGAGAGGACTTTGGGGCACTGACATTCTGAGAGTAGGAGGACAGGAAGCAAGAGCAAGTGGCACCTGAAGCAAGGGACCAGAAATGGGTGTGACCCAGTGGACGATACTGCTGCTGCAGAGAGAAGTGGTCCTTGGGAAAAATAGGAACACGATGAGGCAGAGAAATAGATGCAAAAACACACCTTGCCTGTTCTGTTCTATAGCCCTTTCTTCGTGCCTTCGTTTCCTCATCTATTCACACTACAGATAAATATTTAGGGAGGGGCTCTTGTGTTCCAGGCCAGTGGTAAAGAATTAGGTGTCGATACCCTGGGGTCTTACTGTCATGCCTGGTGGGTCTGCTTCCGCCCTCTCTAGCCCATGAGGGTGATTTTGGTCCGGGATTAGGGCTCTGCAGAGGGTCCACACCCAGACGACCAGATAACGCTTCCTTCAAAGTGCGCCTCTGCCTCCGTGTATGTCACCTGGGAGCTGGTTCTGGGTCAGGAAGGTAAGTGACGGTGGGGGCTGTGGGGTGGAGACATCGCCAATCAGATGAAATCCAGGCAGCACAGGGGTGGGGGTGGGGTGGGGTTCCCCATCAGGTGAGCTTCATGGGAAGGAGGAAAGAGGGGCAGGGAGTTTCTCTACATACCCAGCCCCTGCCCCAACTCCTGCCCCAAAGTGACCCCCTCCGATGGCCACACAACCCCTGCAGAGGGGTCCTCACCAGAAACTACATCCAATTTCCCCAGGGAGCAGTCTCAAGGCCACTGAGTTACTCGTTAGCTGTCACCACGGGTCCTGAATAATGAGACCTCTTCCTGCGGAAAGGATATTAGAGGCTGCGGTGGGATGGGCTGGGGCAGTGGGGTATTCTTTTCCTGGACATTTGCGGCCATTAATCACAGGGCTGTATCTAACCTGCCTTCACTCGGCACCGTGGGCCCCACTGCAGGCCCAAGACACTTTCCCAGGGTCCTCGGGGCCCCTTGCCTGGTAATCCATGACTCAGGTCGCCTGTCACGCATGTGCATGGGCTTAGAGGGGGAGAAAGCTGCCTCCCTGCATTTGGAGAGGACTCTGATTCATTCATGCATTCATTTGGCAAACATTTATCAGGCACCTGCTGTTTCCTGCTGTGCACTGGGCTGCAGGGCTGGGGCTGGGCACAGAGGGGTGACCCAGCCAAGCCTGGTCCTGGTCCTGGGGATCCTCAGTCGTGTCACGTTTTCCATCCTCTGTTGCCACTCATTGGGCGAGACTCTGGCCCAGGTGCTGGTGAGGGTGGGGATTCAGCTCTACCTTCTCCGCCCTGCCCCCTCCCCGTGGAGCCCACTCACCCCAGCTCTGCTTGGAGGGTTAAACAAGGCAGCCAATCCCTACATCCTCCGATGATATTTCCCAGCTTCAAACCAGGACCCTTCTACTTTCCTCGGGCAGGAGGAAGAAACCTGTCCCGGTGACTCACCTGTCCCATTCAATCTTCACTTTGCAGATGCGGCAGCTGGCCCAGGGTCACACCTACAGCAGCAATGTGCCGGGTAGACTCTTTCCAACTCGGCCTTTGCTGACGTCAGGTGGGTTTGAAATTGGCCGCGGTGGGAGTATTTACACCATGGAGGTTAGCAGATGCTACCGCTCCCCCTGAGGGTTGGCATTTACACTGCTGCAGCAGAGCGCTTTGACCAGTGCTGTCCTTGGGAGCAGCTGTGGGAAGGGGCTGTCCCTCCTCCTGGGAAGCAGCTCCTGCATCCTGGGAGAACTGGGGAACGGTGAAAGAAATTCTCCCTGGGGAGCCATGGGTTTTCAGCCTCTGTCAGGACACTCTTCAACATCACAGGCCGTTTGGGGAATCAGATGCGGTTCCGGCTACCTTCCCCTCCCACATCCAGGCTCAGGATGAAGTTCAGACCTTGCTGGTAATTGAGGTCTTATTCGAGGTTAATTGGTGTCTTACTGGTGTGACTGGGAGCTCTTTGCTTTGCTATGAGGATGGGGCAGGCCTCTGGCAGGGGCGTGCCCAGAGGTCCCTGCTCGGAGATGGACATGGGCGTGTCATCCAGAATACCCGTTTTGTGTGGCTGGGATCTCCCCCTCATCCTTTCGACCTCAGCTTAAATGTCGTCCCCTCAAGGTGACCCAGACCGTCCCATCTACAGTACGTTTCTCCACAGCCACAGTCTCCTCTTTTCGTTTATGTCCTATGCACTTATTGCTTTGTTTCTCTCACTGGGATGCAAGCTCCCTGAAGGTGGGAAACTGAGTCAAGAGGGCCTTAGCCATTGCAGATGTCTCTTCTTCCTCATCCACTTATCTCGTTTCCCAATTACTGGTCCGGGGAAGATAACTACCCCCAGCTGTTTCGTACCTCGGCCTGGGTCAGCATGAGGGCCCTGGCTCGGAGTCAGAGCCCTGCTTTGTCCCCTGGTGTTGGTGCTCACCAGCTGGGGGACCGCGGGGGAGACAGAAAGGACAGCCTGGAACAGAAGCGGTGGGAGCCTAGAGAGCCCACGCCCCCAAGCCACCAGCCTAGCATGCCGTGTCTCCATTCTCAATCTTCCCAGACGGTCTAAGGCCTTCCCTGCTTTTAATTTATTTATCTAAATTCTTTACTTTTGATGTTATAAAAATAATGTTTTCCAGTGGAGGAAATTTGGAAAATGCAGAACGTGAACACAAAATAAAAGACATTCTTTATTCTTTTAAAGATTTTACTTATTTACTTTTAGAGAGAGGGGAAGGGAGGCAGAAAGAGAGGGAGAGAAACATCAATCAGTTGCCTCTTGTGTGCCACCTACTGGGGATCTGGCCCACAACCCAGGCATGTGCCCTGACTGAGAATCGAACCTGAGACCTTTTGGTTTACAGGCTGGTGCTCAATCCTCTGAGCCATAGCAGCCAGGGCTAAAAGTCATTTTTTACATAAGATAATTATGTCAACTTTCCCGAATTAGCCCTGCCCACCTGGGTTCTGGACCCCATCTTCTTCAGCAATTTAAGTAACGTTAAAACTGCCTCCTGGACCAACTTATTACTTCCAAGAACCATCGCCTCTGTTACTACAAGGAACTAATTAACAGCATGCAACGAGGGGGAAAAATTCAATTAATTAGTAGCTTAATAAGCGCTGGCAATGACTCTGGCCTTGGCTTGAGAGTTGGGGAGCAGAGAGGGGATAAAGGCTCCCCCAGAGGGCCTGGGGCGGGGTTTGAGAGGTGAGGGGAGCACCTGGTTTGGGAGTGGGGTTCCCGAGAGGCTGTGAAAGTGTCATGCACAAGGGAAGAACCCCATTTCTGGTAGTGCGGTGGGGAGGTCTGAGTGTTGCCCTAGTGTAGTGGTTGGGTGGCTTCCGGGGAAATGAGGTAAGCCTTCTTTCTTTGTCCTGTGGGCTGGGGGTGGGAAGGGGAGGTGGGCACACAAGGTCCCCTCTTCTCCCTCACCATTCCTGCTCCCAGAGGCCTCACTCCTTTGAGTCCTCCCATCTGTCAGCTGGAAGTCTGAAGTCACCCCTGACACTGCCTTTCCTTTAGGCCCACCTCTAACCTGTCCCCAAATCTTGTGGCTGCTGCCCCTATGTGGTTCTCCCACCTTCCTCATCCTCACTCTGCCTCCTCCCCAGCCTCCAGCAGGCCCTTCCTGGAAACCGCAGTAACCTTCCCGGTACCGCCTCCACCTCCAGCCTGCTGGTATCTCTCCACGGTGGACTGGGCGGGGTGGACTGGGAGGGTTCAAGGCCCTGCCTGGTCTGGCCCGCCCCCACTCCCATCACTCCTCCAGGCTCTCTGTGCATCAGGCATTGTACTACTCTCAGTTACATCAATGGGGTAAGTGTGGCCATTGGGCCACAAGCTCCGCCCCTTACGGTCCAGGGCTCTGCTAACGTCTCAGTCCGCTAACGTCTTGGCCCAGGGGAGCTGGAGAGGCCACGGGCGGGTTTCAGATCACTCTAAGGCAAAGCAGAGTGGGGGGTTTATGCAGTGAGGGTTCAGTGGGATTGATGTACGTGGTTCACGGTCTCTGAGTCCAGCGAAGGAGCACTCCTGCCTGTCACCCCCCACCCCCTGCCCATGACTCACCCGAGGTCCTGGCAGAGAGACAGAGGGCCAGGGGTGGAGTGTGTCCTTCAGTGCCCAGCCCAGAAGGTGGGACACAGGCAGAGTGGGAGCCAGTTACCAGGTGTGGAAATTTGTCAGTGGAGAATTTCATTACTGAGGCATTAGCAAAGGAGTGTGTTCTTCCAGGCAGGAACATACCTGAGGAAGCATCATATGCAAATACGTGTAGTGTGTGTGTGTGTGTGTGTGTGTTTCTTTTTCAGTGACAATCATCTGAAGTAGAATTGATCAGAATGCCTGTGTTTGCAGGTGTATTTGTTTCCTGTGGCTGCTGTCACAAGTTACCACACACTTAGTGGTTTCAACAATACACATTTATTATCTTAAAGTTCTGGAGATCAGAAGTTCAAAATGGGTCTCAAATCAGAGGCTAAAATCAGGGTGTTGAGACCTCATTCCTTTCTGGAGGCGTTAGGTTTCCTGGCCTTCCTCGGCTTCCGCAGGCTGTCTGCATTCCTGGGCTTGCGGCCCCTTCCTCCATCGGTGTCCAGCAGAGTCCTTCTCACGCTGCCAGCTCTCTGCTCCACCCTCTCCACTCCCCCCTTCTGCTGTGATGACGTTGGGCCCGCTTGGCTAATCCGGGACAATCTCCCTTTTTTCTGGTCAGCTGATCAACAACTTGAACTCTAGCTGGAATCTAGAATTAGGAATTATCCCTAATTCCCCTTTGCCATGTAACCTAACATGTTCACAGGTCCTGGGGATTAGAACATTATTCTGTTGGCCAGAGTGGGCATTCATTAGTGTTCTGTCTTCTCCGTAGAAAGTGAAGTTACAAAATCTTGACATCTGAAAAGGGAATCCAAGAGCATGCAGCCAAAACCACAAGAAGAAAACACTATAGAGGTGTTAAGCAGTTAATAAAAATATTTTCCCCTCTGGATTTTGTGATGTTTGTGTTATTTTTAGCTTTGAAAATGTGTAGTTTGTAACAATTTTTCATTCTTAATAAACATTAACTTTCACATCCAGTTTTGCATTCTTTTGAATGAAGATGCATTCTTTTTGCCTTTTTGTATTCTTTTTAAAAAAGCCTCTGCCCCATCCAAGTCGTATAAACTTCAGGCCCCACAATACTAGGGCCCCCTGCTGCTCCCACCCCAGGTCCTTTGCACATACTCTTCCAAATGTTGAGAGCTCTTTACTGCTCCCCCACCCTCTCCTCTGGGCTCACCCTTCAGACCCCAGCTCAAGCTTTAGTTCTTCACATAAATCTTTTCTCCCTGCGTACTCCCCAATTTGCTCGGGTCTCCTGGGCTTCTCATTTGTGGCCCCTCTGCAATTGCAATCAATTACTCATGAACTTGCCCATCTCCACCATTGCAATGTCAGCTCCATGACCTTGAGTATCTTGTTCACTGCCGTTTTCTCCAGTGGTGAGCACAGTCTGGCACTCAGTCGGAAATGTGTTACAACGTGCAGAAGGCGAGGATGCATGGAGGGGCAGATGGTGGTGCTCCCAGGGTGGGAAGGAAGGCTCATGCTCCTGAACACAGATGCCTGTCCAAGGCCTTCAGAAAACTGGACGAGGATCCAAACCCAGAACTTTGTGGGGTCTAAGTATATCCAACCACACCATACATTTGAGGCCAAAGGCCATTGGCTGGGTACCCACAGGGCGGGCGGCAGAGAGTGTGCCAGCAACCCTGAGGCAGGATGTTGGTGAAGAGCTAGGCTGGATTAGATCATGGTGGCTGGTCCTGAAGCACATGGGCCGCCTTCGCAGGAGGCTTCTCTGGTGAAGGCCCCCCGACCTGGCCCCATCGGCGTGGGCTGGACACCGGGCCAGAGCCTCCCCTGCCTGAAGCGGCATGGCTGCACAGACCTGTCTTCTTTCTGAGGCCCCTCCGTTGTGCCTATGGAAAGCCGGCTGCTGTGGGCCAGCTGGTCTCAGAGGGAGGCCGATAAGGAGTTTATTGAATTTATGATTTTAATTTATGACAATCTAATCCCATTATGGCTTCCCTTTTGTCTGCAGCCTGGGCGGTGATGGAGTCTATTACAGCCGAGCAAGATTTCCTCTGCTTGGGAAACCTTTTCTGCCAGTTCCAGCAGAGGTCCGTCCAGTTGCTTGGTGGCCTTGGGGCTGGGGGGGCCAGGGCGGGGGAGGAGGGGCTCCTTGGTCTGAGGAGTGGCAGACAGCTGCACCACTGGGACGAATGGTGATGCCTCGTGAGTGACAGTTACGACAGCTGCACGTGGGGGTGCCGGGGGAGTGGTGTGCACCTGCGCAGAGGTATGGGTGGCGCTGGGGGTGTCCAGAGACAGTCGCAGCCCTGGGAAGGAGTAGGGAGGGTGATCTCGTGGGTCTGCCAGGACCCGTATATCAAAGACGCTCAGTGAATGACTATCTTGGGGTGGGTCCAAGACTCCATTGCCCACCCAAAAAAGGAGGTGGCTCCCTGGTGATCAGGGCCCTTGGGAGGTCCAAGCAAGGGGCATGGTCACAGTGACATCACAGTGTCCCTTTTTGGCTTCTGTGGAGAGCAATGCAGAGTGGAGCTGGAAACACGGTGAAAAGGGGTCAGGGGTGAAGGGCTGGTCTCAGCTCTGCCAGGAGCAGCTGTCACCTTGGGGTCCCATTTAACCTCTGAGATGTGCCTTCTTCAGCTGGGAAATTAGGGGCAGAATCAGGCCCCATGTGGGCTGGAGGGAGAGTGCTGCTGGGGTGAGTGTGAAGCGGGGGAGGCAAAATGAAGGATCTGAATCGCAGTGAAGGAGGGTTGATGGGGGCACCAGCATCAGGCTACCGGAGGCCTGTGTCCCGGTGAAGGCGAGGGGGACCCAGCCCTGGTCCTAGAGCTCAGGGACTAATAGGAGAGTCATGAATAATGAAGAGAATCAGCCTCGGCTTGTGGGCTGGGACACCTTGGAAGTGAGAGCAGCCTCTAATGTTGCAAAGGAAGACCCAGTGTCTCACCTCAGTTTCTGCATCTGTCAAATGGGCACGAGGATGGGAGCCCTTCCTACCTTCCCCTACAGGTTGGAAGGGGAGTAGGGGCCGTGTAAGGTGGGGCAGAGCTCAGTGACTGGGTGAGGGGTGAGCAGCATTTCATGGCTCCCTGGGCCTCCATCTGTTCATCTGTAACTGCTGTGTTAGGACCAGATGACCCCAAGAGTCCCTCAGCTCAGGCATTTGCAATGTTGATCATTAAACAAGGAGGGCTTTCTGGAGGAGTAAGCCAAAAGGATGGGGAGGGTGGAGTTTTTTTTTTTTTTTAGATCTGCAGGCCTCAGACCCTGATTCCTTAAGAAACAGGTGAGGGTGTAGGAAGCACGGGGGAGGAGGTGTAGGAGTTGAAAGCTCAGACGCCTTCGGGGTGGAGCAAGTCCCTTAAAAGAGCCAGGCAGACAGGGTGTAAGACAATAGGGAGTGGTGGAGACTGTGGCTAACTGGAGTGTGCAGGTTTCACTTAAAGGAGGAGCTCCAATGATCATTGCCATGTGAGGATGCTGATTCTGGTTGTCAGGTGGTCTCAGTCTTTGCAAGTGCCCCTATCTGTAAAATGGGCACAATATTAATACCTGTCTCATGGAGTTGGTCTGAGGACTAAATGAGCTAGCGCAAAGTGCTTAGAATAGTGCCTGGCATACAGTGAGTGGCAGTTACTTACAGTAACAACTACAATTATTACACTCTACCATCACAAGAGACCAGATATCCCCCTTTCCTGACCCCCAACACACTCAAGGTGGGAAGGCAGGGTGTCTGGTCATTGTGGTCTTGTTGTTCGGGGTCATTGGAGCCATGGGCTCCCCTGGCTGTCCTTGGACTTGGCCTGAATGGCTACTGCAGACAAGAATTGTTTGTGACCTGGGGGAAAGCAGACGCTGGGACGTGCTGCTGTGAACAGGAGGCTCTGAGACAAATGGAATCACTTCATAAGGGTTTTTATTTCATCTGGGGAGGTTATTCTGAGCCCAAGATGTATGTGTTTCAGGGAGGGATTGTCTGGTGTCTCTGGGCTACGACTGCAAAGCTCGGGGAGAGGGGAGTCACGTGCTGAGGCGGGGAAACGAGGCCAGCTGGAGAAGGGGCCTAACTGTGAGCCTGAAGAGACTCCCAGTGCGACCAAGGTCAAGGAGGAGAAGTGAGGAGCGGGAGAGAAGGGGAACCGTCTGGCCAGTCCTCTGCCCCGCACGCACCCCTAATTCTGTGGGGGCTGGCAGGAAGGGAGGGCGTGGATATGCATGCGCACCTAGTGCCTGTCAATCTGCTTCCCTACCTCCTCCAAGGTCTGCTCCCTGGTTAACCCCTGCTGGTCTGGATCACGCTTTCTCCCACGTCTGGATTTCCAGTTGTGGATCTTCAGATGACTAGCTGTGCGTCCTTGGGTAAGTCACTTACCTGGCTGTGCCTCAGTATACCTACCTGCAGAGAGAGATGACCTTTCTGGCCCTCCCTGCTCTGAAGGGGGGCTGGTCAGGGGGCTGCCCATCTGATGCTGGGGTTTTCAAAGGGCTGCCTGTGGGCTCGGATAGGCCTCCCGTCTGCAGGGTTCACTGAGGTTTCAAGGCTGTTTGCGGTGGGTGGATGCAACCCAGGTTATAAATGGGGGAACTGAGGTTCAGGGGTGTTTTAAAATACAGTCTTCTTCTTCTTTTTTTTTTTAAGATTTTATTTATTCATTTTAGAGAGATGGGAAGGGAGGGAGAAAGAGAGAGAAACATCAATGAGTGAGAGAGACATCAAATGGTTGCCTCTTGCACGCCCCCTACTGGGGACTTAGCCTATAACCCAGGCTTGTGCCCTGGCTGGGAATTGAACCGGCGACCCTTCAGTTTGCAGGCTGGCACTCAGTCCACCGAACCATACCAGGCAGGGCCAGTCTTATCATTCTTTAGGGGTGGCGAGCCTACAGATCAGGAGGTGATTGCCCTTAACAACACTGCTCCTCAGGTCCCCAGAAGAGGGGGGCATGGAAATGAGGGGTACAACTCGGGGCAGCCCAGTCCAGTCTCCATCCCTCACATTGTGTTTGCGTCTGTGCACATGTGTGTGCAAGAATGTGCAGCACAGAGCGAGGTGACTATGCTCCATCAGGACCTCAGGGAACAGGGAGAGGAGGGCAGAAACAGGCATGGTCTGCACCCTTTCAACTTTAATTCCCCCTCAACACCTCTCCACAAAACCCCTGCCTTCAGCCCTGAGGGCAGAGGACTTGCCTGCTGTCCCCTGAGTTGGCTTAATAGACCAGCATCTCAGTGTGGGGGCCAGAATACTTGGGATTGAGTTCCAGCAGTGTCACTGAGCCACCCTGAGACCCAGGATAAGCCCCACGGGGCTCAGTTTTCCCAACTGTACAATGGGTGAGTTGGACAAGGGGTCCTTACAGTGCCCCCAGATCTGACAGTGAATCCAGTGCTCTGAACGTGGTTCCCCAGCTCGCTTGTCCTAATAGGATGGTGGGGGGACGAGGGCGTTTCATGTACGATTCCTGGGCCCTCTCCTGGACCTGCCAGGTCACCCTGTCTTGGTGGCAAAGCCTAGGAAGCTGCATCTTTGAGAAGTGATCCAGGGTAGTTGGTTCAGAGCCTGGCGTTTGGGAACCGCTGCCTGACCAATCCAGTTCCTCAAAAGGCATGGCACACTGGTTTCCGTCTGAGGCTCTGCTGGCCTCCTCAGCTGGTTGACAGCTGCCAGGCCTGTCATGCACACAAGTGGGATGAGCCCCAGGCCTGGTGGTGACTGTCCTGGGTCCACACATGGCAGGTGGCCCCCCTGGGGACCCAGGGCTCCCAGCCAGTGAAGGATGTCAGAGCCGTATCAGGAGGTCTCAGTCCACGCCAGCACGTGGGGCTGAGATGTGGGCTGTGAGCCTGGGGTGGGCTCCAGGGGCCCCTGGAACAGCCTGCTGTGGTCAGGCTGGGGATGGGAGCAGCCTGTGAGCTGGGGCAAGTCGGGTCTGGTCGTCCTCTCGGGAGCCTCAGCCTTCCCACTGGTAGAATGAACATGGGCGTGGCGGAGGTGACTTCTGAACATAGTCTGGGCCTCAGAGACGACTCAGTGGGGAAGCTGTTGACGGAGCAGGGTGTGGGGAGGGGCTCTGCCTGCAGGAGCCAGTGGGTGGCTGAGTCCCCCAGCCAATCTGGTGGGGTGGGAGCAGGAAAGCAAGGGTTCAGGGAGGCCAGTGAGGAGGTAGAAATGGGAGGAGCCACAGGACGACTCGGGGATCCCCTTGTCATTGCTGGGCGGGGAGGCGGGGGGGGGGCGGTGGCTAAAGATATAGACACCAGAGCTTCTCCTTCTGGTTCAAATGCTAGCTGAGTCTCCTCCCAGCTGTGTGATCCTGGGGAAGCCACTCCACCTCCGTGCCTTAGTTTCCTCACATATACAATGGGGGGTGGTGGTAATAGCTCCTTTCTCGGGGGTTCTAAGGTCAGCCTTAGAACAGTGCCAACTGAGCATTAGCTGTTGTTGGCGTTGCTGCCATTATATTAGTACTAGGGCAGCGTCCCTGGGCGGTTACACGCAGGTCCCTGGAGGCTGAGCCACTGACTGGCCATGTGACTTGGTTGCCTGACCACCTGTGCCTCAGTTTCCCCCTTCTAAAAGGAGGAGAACAGTATTTTATTGGGGTGTCTCCTGTGAGTTTCCAGGTAAAGGGCTTAGCCCAGCACCCAGCCTATACCAGACTCTAAAAAAGGCAATTCTTGTTGTTGGTGTTACTATTAATCGAGTAGAACTGAGTCCAGGGTGTCCATACCATTACTGATATGTTTCCCCCCAGCCCTGGGGGGCAGGTGGAGGCAGGTCATGGACCTCCAGGCAGCCCTGGGCCCAGCTGACCCTGGTGTGTTTTTGCTCACCCATCATCCCTCCTGAGGTTTGTGCCCTGGTGTGAAGCAAGCACTGAACTTTGAGTTCAAGGCCTGGGTTCAAGTCTCAGCCTTGGCCCTGGGCGAAACTTGCCCTCGGCTGGCCTGATCCTTAGTTTCTGAATCTGTGTAGTGTGACTATGAGGTCCCTTTACCAGGAGGCTGGGAGGTTTAAAGGAGAGGGTGGGGGTGGGGAACAAACCCAGCACAGACAGCTGTGCAGACGGAAGGGGCTGGTGGCTATGGTGACTCAGCCGCGCATGCAATCAAAGGGACCTGGATTTGCTTGGCTGCTCTGCCACTTACCAGGGGGACGACCCCAGGGCAGTCCCTCAGCTTCCTCCTTACCTGTCCAAAAATACCAGTTATTTTGTGAGGCTTGTAACCTCACCTCTGCATCTTCACGCGCTGCCTCTGTTCGCTCCTTCGGCGTGGCGTGCCTCCTAGTTAAGATTAGACTTCATCGCTAGTGTCTTGAGGGCGTGGCTATGACACGCTGGTGTCTTTGTGTCTTCCTCTCCTGCCAGCCTCAGCTCCCCATAAGATTGCCACGCCGGACCCTCTGGCCTCAGTGGGCGCACCGGCCCGGGTCTCGCTCCGCATGCAGCTGTGCGGGCCTGCGGCTGCGCGGGGGCGGGGAGCTTTTTTATTGATTCATGCTTCTCTCCTTCTTGTCCCCTGCGTTAGCTGTGGCCTCTCCCTTTTCCTGTGATGTTTAAGATTCTAATTAAGTGGAAAAGGCTTTTACTCCTTACAATTCTCTAGTTATGAATAATGATACTGGCTCATAAATGAAAATGGCTTTTCCATTTAAATTCTGTTTTGTTTTGTTTTTTTAAAGAAGTTACGAAGCCAGGGCTCCTGGGTCATTTGCAAGTTATTAATTTCAAGTGGCTTTCTTAGCTAGCTTATTAATGGTGAGGGTATTACAGTTGAGTTAAATGACTGGGAAATTAATTACCTTGCAGGCTTTTATGTGTGGGGAAATGGCTTTTTTCCACGTTGGTGGGTGGTCTGGGTGGGAAAACACGATTCCACTTCTGGAAGGCCCGAGAGGTGAGTCCTGGGAAGATGCTTGCTTGGTAGACACTGGGTCCCCACATCCGGTGCTGGGACCATTCCCAGGGCCTACAGGAGTCTGGGGTGAGGTGGCCAGACATGCCGTGGTGCCTGGGCCATGTGTCTCAAAGCCAGACATGGGTGGGGGAGGCAGCACGTCTTCCCAACACCTGGGACACTGTCCCCTTGGTCTTCACCTTCACTGAGGAATAGGCCGAGAGGACGGGTCGACATGGCAGCAGGTGATATTTCAATTAATCTCAGTCACTTCCGTCCTGTTTTGGCCACACTGACATACTGCCTATTCCGTTCTATTTAAAAAAAATTTTTTTTAAAGATTTTATTTATCTAGTTTTAGAGAGGGGGAAGGGAAGGAGAAAGAGAGGGAGAGAAACATCAATGTGTGGTTGTCTGTCATGTGCCTCCTACTGGGAACCTGGTCCACAACCCAGGCATGTGCCCTGACTGGGAATCAAACTGGTGACCCTTTAGTTCAAAGGCTGGCACTCAATCCACTGAGCCACACCAGTCAGGGCTGGCTGTTCTTATTATTTATTTACTACTTTGATTTCCATGGACTTGCTTTTAAAAAAAAACAACCTTAGATTTAGTTTAAAGGGGAACTTTATATCACTGCCATAAATGGCAAGCAGCATACCTAGTCATAAATTCAAAGCAACATAAAAATGAATGCATGACTATTAAAGTAAAAAATGCCTGTTTGCGCACCACCTGCAGCGCCTCCCGCATGGGCAGTGGTGCATTCACCACCTGGTGGGAAACCTGGATCGGCTGAGGAAAGAACTTCCTGACCTCACGGCCCCTGTGGCCCCAGGGTGGGCGTCGGGAGACACGTGAGGGGGAAGGGCAGGGGGGCAAGGGGCAGGCAACCAGCCCAGGAGGACCAGTGCCCTGTGAGGCCCTTCCAAACAGATGCTGCCGAGGAAGTTAGAAGGCTGTAGGGAAAAATGCGGATCTGAGGAATTTCTGTATATTGTTTTTTAAAGATTTTATTTATTTATTTTTAGAGAGAGGGGAAGGGAGGGAAAAGAGAGGGAGAGAAACATCAATGTGTGGTTGTGTGGTTGTCTCTCACATGCCCTCCACTAGGGACCTGGCCGGAAACTCAGGTATGTGCCCTGACTGGGGATCGAACCGGCAACCCTTTGGTTCACAGGCCCGGCACTCAGTCCATTGAGCCACACCAACCAGGGAATTTCTGTGTGTTTTGAACTTTAGGGAACAGCATGCAAATGACATGCAAATTTCACAGCAGCCAGAGTTTGTTCTCTGGGGCCAATTGCTTGGGGGTGCTGGCCTGGCAGTCCGACCACTCTGTCTGCAGCTCCTGCTCTCATAGCCCCTGGGTTCCCACCAGCCACCACAGGAGGGAGGGGCACTGGCCTGGGAGTCAGGGTGGAGGTAGCCAGCCTCTGCTGCTACATTGCTGTGTGGCCTCGGACAGACTACTGGGCCTCTCCGGACCTGTGTTTCTTTATACGTACGCATGAGAGGTTAGACAAGATGTGTCTGAAAGATTGATTTTATTATTATTTTTTATCTTCACCTGAGGACATTTGTTGATGGCTTTTTAGAGAGAGGGAGGGGGAAAGGAAGGAAAAGAGAAACATCGATACAAGAGAGAAGCATCAGTCGGTTGCATCATGAATGCACCCTGACGGAGGGTTGAACCCGCAACCTAAGTACGTGCCCTGACCAGGAACTGAAGCTGCAACCCTTCAGTTATGGGCCAACGCTCCAACCAGCTGAGCCACATGGGCCAGGGCTGAATGATTTATTTTATGCGTCACCTTGCTTGGTGACAGTGTCCAGATTATTCTGATGTTTCTGTGAGGGCATTTTTCGGTGAGATTAACATTGAAATCAGTGAACTTTGAGTAAAACAGGTTACTCTCTCCATAATGTGGTGGGCCTCATCCAAGCAGTCGAAGGTCTAAATAGAACAAAAGACTGACCTCCCCTCAGCGAGGGGAGACTGTGCAGCAGATGCCTTTGAACTTGAACTGCAACCTGGGCTCTTTTCTGGGTCTTCAGCTTGCTGGCCTGTCCTGCAGATTTTGGGTTTGCCAGCCTCCATACACATGGGAGCAGACTCCTTAAATACATCTCTCTTTACACACACACACACACACACACACACACACACACACACCAGGGGTTCTGTTGCTCTGGAGAACCTTGACTAATACAGACATCTTTTAGCCATTGGCCACCTTTGGCATCAAGCAGAGAAGAGAGGTGCTCAGGGAGAGCGTGGTGGCTGGTCCCTCAGTTTTCTGTCACTCTTGCAATAAAAATAGAAGGATTCAGTGCAAAGTGGCTTAGACCACCGAGGGGAATCTCTCTCTCCCTTTCTTTTCTCTCCTCTGCACAGAGCTTCTTCCACGTATCTTTCCACCTGATTTCAACTCCTGCCTCCACCTCTGCTCTGGGACCACCCCTTCGATGGCACACCACAAACGCTTTTTGGGGTCCTCCTGTGTACCCAGCCCCAGTCGCTTGGACATGGAAGGGCCCAGACTAAACACTTAATAGGGTTGGCTTGAAGAGGATCTCTCCCTGCCTCAGCTCAGCATTCAATACCATCAAAGATCTTGTCTTTTAAAAAACGTGTAATTTATAAAACATAAAATCACCCTTTTAAAGTATGTAATCCAGCAGTTTTTAGTATCGTCATTATGTCGTGCAACCAGTACCGCTCTAACCCCAGAACATTCCATACCCTAGAAGGGAACCCTGTGTGCATTAGCAGTTCATCCCAATTCTCCTCTTCCCTCAGCCCCTGGCAACCACAAGTCAGCTTTCTGTCTCTGTGGATTTGCTAATTCCGGGCCTTTTGATACATGAAATCACGCAGCGTGTGGCTTTTGTATCTGGTCTCTTTCACTCAGTGTGTTCTGAAGGCTTATCCAGGTTATAGGGTGTATCAGTGCTTCATCTGTTTTTTTTTAAGATTTTATTTATTTATTTTTAGAGAGAGAGGAAGGGAAGGAGAGAGGGAGAGAAACATCAATGTATGGTTGCCTCTCACGTGCCCCCTACTGGGGACCTGGCCTGCAACCCAGGCATGTGCCCTGACTGGGAATAGAACGGGTGAAACCTTTGTTTCCCAGGCTGGTACTCAATCCACTGAGATGCACCAGCTAGGGCACTTCCTCCCTTTTTGTGGCTGAGCAATGTTCCGTGGTGGGCGTAGCCCATGGGTTATGAGTCAAAAGGACCTCTTGGAGGCATGGATTAGATGCTACCACGTCCCATCCGAGGCCCCCTTGTGGCTCCTTCAGCAAGTAAAGGAAACCCGACACTTCCCCGCAGGCGCCATGGCTCTGTGTGGCCAGCCCCTCCTGACTCTCTTACCGTCGTCCATCACGCTCCAACTGCACCCACCGCCATGAGCTGGCCAAACCCACACCTGCTTCAGGGCCTTAGTGAGCTCACAGCCTCTGTCTAGAAAGTTCTCACGCCAAATCCCATTTTCTTTGTTTTTACTTTTTATTATGGACAACCTTCAAACAGACACAATAGGAAAGACAACACAGCCCTGGCTGGTGTGGCTCAGTGGATTGAGTGCCAGCCTGGGAACCAAAGGTTTGCCAGTTCAATTCCCAGTCAGGGCACATATCTGGGTTGTGGGCCAGGTTCCCAGTAGGGGCAGTGCAAGAGGCAACCGCACATTGATGTTTCTCTTTCTTTCTTCCCTTCCTTTCCCCTCTCTCTGAAACATAAATAAATAAAATCTTTTAAAAAAGGAAAGGCGATACAATAATAAACCTCCCCTCTCTCCATCACTCAGATCCAATGATTATTAATTCATGGCCAGCCTTGTTTTATTTATAGCTCTGCCCACTTCTCTGCCGCATTATTGTGAAGCAAAACTCACACGTCTTGTCTTTTAATCTGTGGATATTTTAGCATTATCTCTAAATGATAAAAAGAGACTTCCCCCCAAACACAACCACAGCCCTACGATCACATCTGAGAAATGACCTCTATTCCCTCAATATCACTCCGCAGCTTGTCCGTGTTCCAACTTCCCCCACTGGCTCGTACATTTATTTTTTAACAGCAATGTTTCCATTTATTTTTATTGAATTTTCACTTGGAACACCGTGGGTTCCTACCCGTCTCCAGATGCAGGTGGCTTCTGGATTCAGCTAAGTGTTCTTTTACTTCACCCTTGGTGACAACTTCTGCCCCATTCGTCCTGTTTTCTTCGAGAGCGTGCACTGCATTTGGGTTGCAGCCTTCACGGTTTGTGAGTTTCTCCCTTCTCTCACTCCTCTCTTCCTGATCTTTCTCTTCTGCATTTTGGGAGTGCCTTTCCCAGAGCGCCATTCCGCGTTCCCACAGTGACTGGTCTGAGGCCTCCTCCTCCATCCAAGCCTCGGTCACCCATCTTCTAAAAGTTTGTAGTTTGTGAAGTAACTTAATAGGATAATCTGAACGTGGCAATTTGTTGATATGTCTCTTAAGTCTTATTGCGGTTAACACATTTCTCTCTCTTCATCCTCTCCTCCTCCTCCTCCCCCCTCCCTCCCTTTTCCTCTCCTCCTGCGATTGCTGTGGTGAAGAAACTGAGTCGTCTGAGTCGTCTTAGAGTTTCCTGCTGTCTGGAGTTTGCTGATGGCATCTTTAATGGTGTCAGTGAATGCGTTCCCTTGTCCCTGTAAAATGGCAGTGGATCAGAGTCAGGGAGATATTTCAGCCAAAATGTATTAAAACTCAGCCCCCGTCTAAGGAATGGAGGGGGTTCCCAGGAGGCAGAGCTTTAAACCTTAAAACCAGGATAGTCTGGGCACAGTGGGATGGCGTGGTCACCATACCTGTCACAGTAAGGGCTGATCGAACAGTTGTTAAATGCACTCACACAAACTGGAGGTAGATGGGTCTGTCTGATCTGCACAGCGTCTGAGTAAATGCACTTTAGTTAGATAACTTTTACCAGCCAGAGTATGTCGTACAAAGATCTGGGTTCCTGCTTCCCGGAAAGCGAGAAGATGTTACCCCAGGGCACACATTCCCACGTGGCAACTGCCGACCAGAGCAGAATTTTGGCCACGTGTGTACATGGGGCCTTTGCTTGCTCACTCCCTGTAGGACCGGATGCTCATATTCTGCCCCCACATCTGTTGGGGGCGCTCCCCATCTGCTTGGCCCCCTCAGGTGTTTGTGTCTTTTGTGGCCTGGTAGCCTAGAGGTTGCCAGTGCAGCCTTTGAACTAGATAGATGCGGATTGTGGTCACGGCTGGGGCACCTGCTGGTTCTGCAACCTTGGCTGCCCTGTGCCCCCATTTCCCTGGGGGCCTCAGTTCCCTCCACCTCACCCCCTCCTTCTCTCCTTGGGGTCAAGGTGTTATTGTTTCTGGACACTCCTGCTCCAACGTGAAGGTCTGGCCGGACTGGAGGGTGTACTAATCCATTATTCCTCCTTTCCTGATCCCACCCTCCAAATTGGACAGCTGGGCCCTGGAGGGCCAGTGTCTCTCCCCCACCCCTATAGCTTCTGGGGAGACCCTGAGCTTTGCGCTGGCTCAGCCAAGGCTGGGGGTGATGTGTAAGACCTAGTGTGCCCCAGGCTAGTGGCAGAGGCAGGAGTCCCAGTGTGGGGTTACCATGGTGATAACCCGTCCACCCCACCTCGCAAGAGAAGTACCAGGGTACTGGGTCTGGAGACCAGAGGGAGGAGAGCAGAGGAGGCCCAAGGGGAAAGGAACGGCTCAGAAGACTTGCAGAGGTGTAGGAGGGGGAGCAGAGCTGACTGACGGGCAGGTCTTTCCTTCTAGGTGCTGATCCCTCTTCACCTGCAACCCCCCTGGGAGGCCCCTTGCTGGCTGTTTTTAGTTTCTCGTGCTGCTGCAGAGAGTAGAAGATTCGAGGCCCTGGCTGCCTGATATTGGGGACTTAGACTCACTCTGTTGTTTCCCCTCCTCGTCCCCACTGAGCACGTGGGTGTGGCAGCCCAAGGCAGGCCTCGGGGGTCTGGCTTCCCTCCCCCAGTCCACAGGGACACAGGGATACCTCTGCACGCCTGGGCTCTGGTAGAGCTGACAGATGCACTATCTTGTGCTCTAGGCTTCCTCTCACAATCCCTTCCTCCCTTCTCAGCTGTCCTCTCTTCCAGGAAGTCTTCCTGAGCCCTCCTCAGACCTGGCTAGGTGCACCCACTCTGTTCTCCGGCAGTCCGTGTTTCCTCCATCAGAGCACAGGTCCGTGATGGCCCTTCTTGTCCATTTCTGCAGTAGCCCTGTGAGTTCTGAGGGCTCAGGGGCTGAGGTCTGCCTGGGTGGCCGTGGTCTCCCTCCCACCTAGCGCTTGTTCCTAGCCCATGCGAATACGTCTGTGTGCATGGATGGAGGAAGACATGAGTTACGACTGCATAGCTTGGCCGGGGCTGCGGTGAAGTCAGAGGGCACGGGGTGCTGGAGGCAGAGCTCAGAGAGGAAGTTTCTCTGTCCTGGACAGGGGCTTGCTTGCCAAAACCCACTCTGCTGCCACCTTGCACAGTCACTCATGTTTGCTGCCTGTGCAGTTCATGAGCAGTGTGGGTGGTGATGTCCCTTGCTGGGGCAACTGGCAGGATACTCCCAGAGGTTGGGGCCTTGAGTTGCTCCCTCCTGAGCTACGGGAAGGAGGGGGTACCTCTGCGTGCGTGTATGTGTGTTGTATCGGAGCCACTGTTTCCATCTGCCATGGTTCACTCAGGATCCAAGGTGCCCCTCATGGGTGGACAATTCTGCTAGGGGCTATCGCTTTTTCTTCTTTCCCTGTGGGCATGTCCCAGTTTCTTTGGCCTTTTCTCCTGAACCTATGGGGTAGAGGGCACTACCCATTTGGAATCTCCAGCCTGCCTGGCAGAGGAGGTGGGAGGCCTAGTCACCTTAATTCAGGAAAGATATCTGGGGGAGTGGCAGTTGCAGGGTGAGAGGAGGGGCTTCTTTTAGCGAGCACCCAATGCTGGGGACTTCTCCCTGAGGTCAAACCCAGCTCACTTAGGCTGCATGTACACGTACTTCCCCATTGAGCTTGCTCTGGACCAAGCTGTTCTGTCCACAGCTGGGCAGCCTGGCCCTGCTCAGACCCACCGCTGGCAGTGGCTGGCTGGGCAGGGGAAATAATGCAGCCTTTCCCCCTTTCTCTCCATTGAGTTGAGAGAGAGAGGTAAAAAATGTGGCAGGTTCATTACTTAGAAAATACACTCCAAACCACACAAATGAAATTCCAGTGACTGACAAGATAACATTTTTTATTGCCTTGCTCTCCGTGCGGGAGAGGGAGGTCTCCGTGTGGCTCTGAGCGTTTCCATCCTGGGGCGTGGCCTTGGCCTGGCCAAGCAGGGCTCTGAAATGTCACTGCGGGGGTGGGTCAGCTCTGCAGGACACACGTATGGCCTCGTGGCCCCTGGAGAGCAGGATAGGCAGACAGAGACCCCGGGAAGTTCAGTTTCTTCTCCAAGACCACACCAGCTCTTCAGGCCGACGAGCTTTTAAAGACCCTGCAAACATACCTGAGAACTTCAAATATGTACTGACTACAGAATGGGAAGAGAAAACTGCAATTGAAATTAATAAATGTTAAATGTCCACAAAATGTAACGTTAGGTCAGCTGCGTGAATTATGATATTTGGTGCTCAGAAGGCGGCCTTGCCGGTGACAGTGAGTTGCCGGCTCCATTTTCTTGCCTGGTAAGGAATCCCAGGCAGGCAGGAGGAAGCACGGGGAGACACGGCTGCTGCCAGTAAAATAGTACCCGGTAGCCAAACAATCTCAAGGGTGAACTTAAAAAGTCCTTTAAAAACTGGTTGGGAAAACGCTCTGCTACAGGGGAGGGCTTTAAAGTCCTCTCGACTCGGCCCAGCCAGGTCTGGGGCCAGCACTTGGCATTTGTGAAGCCCCAGCCACAGCCTTTCCAGAACCTTCCTGCCAGTAGAGGTGGGGGTGTTTAGAGGGGAGGGAGGAGGTAGGGAGCCCTCCTGCCCCTCTGACTCTGTTGCTGAGGCTCCTTGTGCACAGCTGCTAGCCACCCCCAGTGAGAAAAGCTCCTGGAGTCTGCGGACCCACAGCCCACGGCCAGGGCAGTGAAGGGATTAAAGCCCCAGGCTCCAGTGGGAGGGGTGGGTCTTGGGAGAAGCCCAAGGGTGGGGGGCCTGGTGCAGCCCCAGCTGGGCAGAGAGGCCTTGGACAGGGCCCATGAAAGGCTGCCTGGGATAGACTGGCAGCCTGTCTGTGGTCCAGCATCAGGTCTGAGCCTGGCTCTGCTCCAAAGAGCTGAGTGATCTCCAGGGAGACAATGTCTCTTCTGGGTCTCCGTCCTTCACTCGACACCTGAGGGTGTGGGACCATCCCCTTGAAGCCTGAGAGCAGGAAGAGGTCTGTTAATGAAGCCTCCGCATTGTACAGCTGAAAACAAGGCGGTTCAGAGGAGGGAGGGGACCCGTCCCAGGTCACACGAGAGACAGGATGGAAGCAAGGCCCACACCGCCTGATTCCAGCACACAGTCCTCTTCCCCGTTTCTGTCTCCACCTCCTCCACCGCGGGGCCTTCCTGCGGGGCAGACCGAGGGACCCAGCCCCCGTGGGGACCAGACCGTCTGGGCCTTAGGCTCTCTCCATCCCTCCCCCCACCCCTGAGAGAGCTCCAGACTTGGACTCGGAGTCAGAAACCCGAGCTCCAGATGCTCCCTGCCACATTGGACTGACGTGAGGCCTTGGGCAATGACTCCACCTCTCTGATTGTCGGTTTTCTCTCCTGTAAGACAGAGCAGAGAGGGGCTCAGCCCACCCTGTGGGGTGGCGGCAGCCACGGGCAGCCATTTCCTGGGGCCTGGGCTTCCTCTGCAGAAGACGCCTCCCTGCCCGCCTAGGAGAGGCGTCGTTAAGTGCGTGATGGGCCCAGAGAAACCTCCCCAGCTGGTTCCTTTCAGAGCCGTGGAGAGGGGAGCCGCCTGGTGCAGGGTGCCCCAAACACCATCCTGCAGGGCCCCACGCCCGGTCAGGGACCACTCCAGGGTCCTGGCACGCGGCCAGGAACCTCTTGTCGGCCTGTTTGTCGGAGTGGGGCTTCCCAGGCTGGGGTGCTGGCGTGCAGCACACCTTTCCGGGTGTGGTTAGGGTTAGGGGGAGCTTCTCTCCTCAGCCCACTAATTCAGATGCTGATCTCTTTCGAGGACCCTCACAGACACTCCTGGAAATAATGTTTTACCAACTTTCTGGGCATCCCTCAGCCCAGTCAAGTTGACACATAAAACCAGCCACCACGAGTTCACCCTTGTCCACTTGGCACCTGAATGCACCTCCTTACACCGTGCTCAACCCCCAGATAAGACAGTAACGAGAGGACAACCAAGAACATACTAACCAATGGCCTCCTTAGAGGTAGAGGCAGGGACCCTGAGTGATGTTCATTCTTCTGACATCCCGCCACTTAAATACTACGATGCTGTAAAATGAACAATATGTGAATACTAACACAAAGTCAGTCCATCATAGGTTACTTGATAAGGGAATAAGAGAAGAAAGAAAACAAGGATATTTGCTTAACATCTGGTTATATACACACAGACACATTTGTAACAAGTAAGGAGGAAGTAGTCATGACAATTACAGTCCTTTTTTCCCTCCCAGTAACTGATGATGAAGTCATGGCTGGTATTGGTCATAAGTACCTTCTCCTACTACTGCTCTGAATTCCCTTTGCCCCCGGAAAGCACCTCGGCTGGTCATGCTTCAGATTCCCGTGGGGTCTGAGCCAGTCGCCCTCCTACTGGAGCTGGGTTGCTGTGGTTCTCATTGACTTCCATCACAGTGCTCGGGAACACTCAGAGACGCCCGCAGGCATGTCCTGTACTCCAGACACGCTCTTCCTCACCACCATTGTGCGGCAGTGTCTGACCCCTCCATCCACCCCGGGAGTCAGGATCCAGCGCCCCAGCACCCCAGCCAGTGCCAAGACTCCTTTATTATCTTCTCACTCAGAGGTGGGAAGAGCCTGTGTCCACCCCTCAGCTTCTGGACTCAGGAATTGGGCTGTTGGAGAAGGGGCACCACAGATTGGACGCCGACGCAGAGCACACAGAGCCTTCTGCACAAGCTTGCCCCAGCCCTGCTAGGTTTCACCGAGTGGGCACTGTCACTGAGTCTTCAAAAGGCCACCCCAGGGCTCTATCAAGCCAGCTGCTTTAAGATGGTGAGGCACGTGGTCAGACTAGTGAATTCCATGAGCTCAAGGCCGTGGCCCCCCTTCTTTGGCAGTGAGGGGGTTCCTGGGTCAGAAGTGATGCATGTGGAACCCCATGACCGTGAACGAGGCGTTTCCTAGATCTACTGATGGTTTTGGTGGAAGCATTACCTGCAGGGAAGGCAAATCCACACCCAGAGTGTCTATCTCAGTAAGGACAAAACGCTGTCCCCTCCATGGTCCTCCATGGGGACAGGGTCATGGTCTGATGAAACCGAGCTGCCACCAGAGAGCTGGCTGGTTACCTGGGGGATGCTGCCATGGGGGCTCAGTGCTGGTCTCTGCTGCTGGGCACTCAGTGGTGGCTGTGCCACAGTGGCCTTGGTGGGTGGAAGTCCATGTTCCTGAGCCCGTCAGTAGCCCCTAGCCCTGCCACCATGGCTACTTTGTCCATGGGTCCATTGGGAGGTGACAGAGGTGGCTGAGTATCCACAGAAGGCATCATCCTTGACGTGGTCATGAAAATCCTCTGCTGAGGTGAGCTTCTGGTGAGCATTTACATGGGAAACTAATGTTTTCACACTGTTTTGCCCACTCGGAGAGCCTGTTCAGAAAGTATCCAGCCATGTACTATGAAAACTAGAGACATTCTGAAGAAGAAACAAGATACAAGAAACACTGTGCACAGGACAAGGATGCCTCAGTCCCCTTCAAAGTAGGCACCTTGGGACCTCACACAGTGCTCTCATTTGCCATCAGCTGCCCCTTTGTGTTTTCCTGAATCTGATCAATGGTCTGAAATCTCTTCCCTTTCAAAGGTGATTTTCGTTTTCTAAAGCCAGAACTACAGGGCACCAAATTTGTGCTGTAGGGAAGCTGAATCATCTGGTTGATGTGATGTTTCACCAAGAAACTCTGCACAAGACATGATACATGAATGGGCATGTTGTCGTGATGAAGCTGCCAATCACCAGTTGCCCATAGCTGAGGCTTTCTGAATCATCCAAATAGTTTCTGCGAAGGAGCGTTTAAGCCTAACACAAAATTTGATGCAGATTTGTTGTTCAACTCTCTCAGTCATGTTGAACGTGATGGCCACACAGTACACATGCTCACTCAATGGCATCTACCACCCCCACCACTAGTACAGTGAAGTCATCACTATTCACACATGCGCATTCCAGTCCACTCACTTGGCTGCCCGGTCACATCGATGTTGTGCAAACCGTCCTTGTTATATTAACAATGGTTGAGCTTTTTCCAGACAGACTTCATATATCTCTTCTTCAAATTTCATTGCCATTAATTTTCCAGTTGTGTTCCTTCCAACCAGCCAGTTAAGCCATTGGCCACCCATGAACCTGCATAAATCACACACCTGACCATCTCTCTTTCCAAAACAAGTGAGCATCCGGAGGCAGTGCCCCAAACTCTGCCCGTATTGTCGGCCCACTGCAGGAAGACTTCATTTACCCCTGTCCTTCTGGGACGTCCCAGAGAGGGTCTGGGGGGTGCAGCTGCCCACTGACGGGGGCACCTGGACATCATGCAGCCCCATCTGTAAACCATGCCTGCGTCTTCTTTCTCTTCAATGGGTCACAGATAACTCCCCATATGGCCACAGGCTGGGAGGGAGTCTGGGAGTGAGGGGACTGTGTGTCAAGAGTAAGGGACCAGGGGCACTGGGGCCACTTCATCATGTAATGCACCTTGTGCCTTCAGGGGCTGCCCAGGCCCGATCTCACCTATGGCACTTCCCCTGGGTGACGCAGTGTAGCTGGGCACACCCAGCATCATGGCTGGGTGGGTCAAGCACCATGCAGAAGTAATGTTTTACCAGCTATCTGGCATCCTTGGGCCACTCAGGTGAACACGTAAAACTAGCTCTCACAGTAGATTAAAACAACAATGCATTATTAATGATCACGTTTCCGTGGGGTGACTGGACTCAGCTGGGTGGACGTGCTTACAGCCAGATGGTGGCTGGGACGGGAGTCCTTCAGAAGTTCGACTGACAGGGCTAGATTCCAAGGTGGCTTCTGCCTGCCCTTGTCTAGAGCCATGTTTGAGATGCTGGAGGGGCTGGGACTTCTTCCATGATGGCTGGCTTTCCCAGGAGTATGTGGTCCAAGAGTCCCAGGTGGAAGTACCAGGTTTCTCATGACCTAGCCTTGAGAGTCAGGCAGCACCCCCTCCATTGAGTTCTGTTATTCCGCAGCGAGTCACAGGCCAGCCTAGATTCCAGGGAGGCCCCGCACGAGGGTGTGGGTATCGGGAGGTGTGGTTTGTCTCTGGAGACCAGCTGCTTGCTGCAGGGCTGCAGAGAGGACATGATGTCCTAGCAGGCAGGTCTGTGTGCGGGGGGTCAGAAGACCTAGTGGTGGTTTTGCTGGTCACCCGTGGACAAGCGTCTTGACTGCTTTGGGTCTCAGCTTCCCAAGGTGTGAAATGACCAAAGTGGACTGGATGATCTCGAAGGTTCCCCTGGCACCTACAGACCTGGGCTTGGCTCCCAGACGCCCAGGTTGGCCCTGCTTTCCAGGCTGGGTCTCCAGTGAAGTAGGTGGGCTGGTTGCCCACCTCCAACCCCAGGGCCTGTGACCCCCAGCGAGGCTCCCAGGCGTGATTACTGAGAACAGCTAAGGCTCTGAGCCCTTGACTTCAGGGAAAAAAAAATCGCCCTCCCTAGCCATCTCTAGACACATTATTCATGAGTTCATTACTATTTAATTTAATCTCCAAATGTCATCCAAATGCCATTTATTCTGCCTTCTCACCAGAGATTTACCTATTTGTTTTACATTTCAAATGAATGGCTCGTGATTCTGTCATTTGGGGCTTTCTTGTCTAATTCACTGGGCACATTTCAACAAGTTGAAATGATGAGGTATGAACCTGGTACCTAGTGTACCAGGAACCCCATCCATGAAAGAGACTCCCCTGAGCTTCTCTGTCCTGGAGGCCAGACCCAGGCCCTCTCCACCTGTCTGGTGGGTAACAGAGAGGGAGATGCAAGATTCTGCTCTTCCCTGAGTCCAGACCCTGCTTCTGTGAGACTCCCAGACCTGCACGCCGAGGGCTGAGGCAGGTAGGAGAGAAAACTCAGGGTCGCTCGGCAGTGAACACCCCTGGGTTTGAGTTCTTGTTTTACCACCTCGTTGTTGGCCTGGAGCCTTCATTCCCTTGGGCAAGTGGCTTAACTTCTCCGATCCTCAGTTTCCTCATCTGTAAAATGGGTGGTATTAGGTCAGCATCTGCAGCATTGAGGTGAAGGTTCAGGGGGAGGAGGCTTGTCCAGCGCTTCCCCAGTGCTGGGCACACAGCACTCCCTCAGTGAACTGTGAACTCATTCTATCCTGGAGTCCAAGTGGAACGTGAAGACCCATATCAGCTCTGGCCAAGAAGCTGGGGGTTAAGGTCAGAGGGCCTGAGGCATTGGATGTAATGGGCAGTTCTGGGGCTCCTGTGGCATGCAGCGCCCTGCCAGGGTGGTGGCCGCCTCGTCCCCTCAGCCTCCGGTCCAGTTGGGAGACCCCCTGCAGGCTTCCCATGCTTCTTTGGCGCTGCCTGGGAACTGGCTGCTGAGCCTGCAACCCTGGAGGGGCCACTGGTCTAAGAGACAGATGACCCCACCACCTGGAACCAAAGACCACATCCGTATTAAAGCCTCACGGTAGCTCCAGGCACCTTTACCCGCTGGGCAGCAAGGCTGCGCAGCCCTCACCCCAAGAATCAGATCCCAGAAGCCAGGTGGGGCCTGGGGTGAATCTCAGGGTCCTCAGGCAACTGCCTTCTGGGTGTCCTCCTACCCAGAAGCTCTCCAGGTCTCGTGGAGTCTTTTTAAAGATTTTATTTATTTATTTTTAGAGAGAGGGGAAGGGAGGGAGACACAGAGGGAGAGAAACATCAACGTGTGGTTGCCTCTCAGTTGGCCTTCACTGGGGACCTGGCCCAAAACCCAGGCATGTGCCCTGACTGGGAATTGAACCGGCGATCCTTTGGTTCGAAACCTTCGCTCAACCCACTGAACCACACCAGCCAGGGCCCCTTGGAGTCTTAAAAGAAAAAAAAATTATTAGCATAGAAAAACCCACTTGGGGGAAACTGTCGCCCCGTTCCCAGAGAGTGCTAGCGTGTGGGTGCCCAGCCCCCAGCTCTGCCTGTGTGTGTAGGCTCGTGATGCATTGCCCGCACTGTGCCGCTTTATTCAGCCCGTGAAGGCACTCCTCCCCAGTGTCTGCCCCCGCCCACCCCCACTCTGGACTGGCCTGCACGTTTCTGCTCCTTCAGCAGAGTTGTCCTCCCTCTCTTAGACGTTAATTTTTGGCCAGTGTCACCAGACTGCCGTCCTAAAAGATGCTCCCGGGCCCTCGCTTCCCCTCAGGCTGTCCACCACCTTCCCTCTTTCATTCACTGCCAATTTTCTGAAAAAGCTTCTTTCTCTCCCCAGCCTGCTTCGTGTCCCCTTAATGCAGTTACTTCCTGACCCCAAAACTCAGACTCCAGACCCTCCCTGACCCCTGAGGTGTTCTGAGGCAGCACCATCCAGTAGGAATTGAATGCCAGCCACGTACAGAATTTTTTTTAACCCTCACCTGAAGATACGTTTATTGATCTTAGGGAGAGAGGAAAAGGGAGAGAGAGAGACAGAGAGACAGAGAGAAACATTAATTGGTTGCCTCCCATTCATACCCTGACTGGGAATCAAACCCACAACCTAGGGATGTGCCCTGAGTGGGAACTGAACCCAAAACCTTTTGGTGTAAGGGATGATGCTCCAATCAACTGAACCACCTGGCCAGAGCCACATACAGAACTTAAAATCTTCCAGCAGCCACAGGCAGAAAACAAAAAGAGACAGGTGAAATTTTAATACTATATCTCACTTATCTCAATATAACCAAACTATTATCATTTCAACCTGAAACATGTAATCAATGTAAAAGTCACTCATGGGCTATGTCGCATTCTTTATATTTTTATTTTCATGCCAACTCTGAAGTCTGGTGTCTATTTTTAAACGTAGAGCACATCTCCGTGGGGACTCTCCATCTTCTGAGGACTCAGCAGGCGCACGCAGCCAGAGGCTATGGCATTGGGCTGCCCATCTCCGGGGGACTCACCAAGAGCCAAGCCCAGCCACCTCTTCTCAGGGAACTCATTGGTAAAGTTTATTCTCGTGTCCCCACAGCTCCCCCTGCTGTCTGCCTCCTACTGTACCCTTACTTGCTGCATCTTTACTTTAGAAAACTCCTCTACTCCCTCAGTGATGCATGATTATTTTTAAATATCAGGAAAACCCAGGCATGGGGATCTAGATCTTTGAAACAAGGTGTTTGTGACTGTCCACCCGCAGGCCCCTGTAGACAACTGTCCTGGTCTGGCGGGGCGCTCTCCTTTCATCAGGATCACTTATGGTGGAGCGTAAAGAGGCGGGGCAGTCACGATCAGCACTGTCTGAGAATCACAAGGGAAGGTGCGAAGGGAAGCTGGGTTTAAAGTTTGTGCTGTAAAAGCAGACAGAGCGGAGAAGGAAGGGCCGGCTCTGCCTCCCTGCCACCCTGCAAATATCTGTGCCCCATGCCATCTGTCTAGCCACCTTCGTTTCTTTCCAGAGACCTCTTTATAAATTGGAGGGAAACCAGCCTCTACAATCTCCCTCTGGCGGACATCCACCCAATCCCCCACCCCCCACCCCCTCCCCAGCATCATGCCTGTCCCCTTCTTGGCCCCAAATAACTACATGATAAACAGTCCATAAGAAATAACCCTCCTGGTGAAGGCTTGCAGCCAGAATTGGGGGCGCCATCCTCAGAACTTGTTACCATCTCCGTGGCCTGAAGGGGAAATTGTTCACGCTTAGTACAGTCAAGGTTTCTCTAACAAGAGCAAAATAGAAAGCCCTATCCTAAAGAATCAGCTTTAAAGTGCTTTCCTGCAGCTTCCCCAGAGCACCAGACAGCTTCGGCACAGAGCTAGGCGGATCTTAGGAAGCATACCCCCAAAAGGACGGAGGAGAAGTTGGCTACAGATCTCGTTATAAAGGTCTGCCGGACAATATCTGCAGGGATGGGCTTTGCTTCAGTCCAAAACAGGTTTCGTTTTCCTCCCCAGCCAGGGTCTGACCAATGCATCTCTGCTTCTGAAAATCTTCGGAAAATCAAAACCTAACAGCAGCAAAAAGCCCAATCTGGTCTCTGTGGAGGGTCCTCAGTGGTCTCCTCCCCCTTCTTTCTCTCGCTCTCTTTTAAAAACACTTTATTTATTTATTTTTAGAGAGAGGTGGAGGGAGGGACAAAGAGAGGGAGAGAAACATGGTTGTGTGAGAGAGAAATAGTTGCCTCTCGTGCACCCCCTACTGGGGAGCTGGTCTGCAGCCCTGGCTTGTGCCCTGACTGGGAATTGAACCGGCGACCCTTCAGTGTGCAGGCCGGCACTTAATCCACTGAGCCACAAAGCCAGGGCCATCTTCTCTTCTGAGCTGTAGACTAGACATTAACTAGATGTTCTTCTTGAGACCTCAGACTCAAGATGCGGCCACATTATCACCTGATCTTCTTTCTACTGTTTTAATAGCCAATGTGGAGTGAGTCTCCCCAGGGGCAGGGACAGAGACTCGGGTGGGAATAGTATGTTTGGGAGTGATCCTAGGGAACACTGGCTGGGGAAAGTCAGGTTGCAAGAGGTAAAAAGCCAGTACAGGGTGTGGTGATGAGCAGGTGGCCACTGGGAGTGACTGCGCTCACTCCCTTGGGGGACTTGGTAAAAGCAGACCCTGAAGGTGCCCCAGACAAGGGACAAAGAAGCTGGACATGTATCCACCAACTTGTGTGCCATTGCTTTGAGATCTGGAAGGGCCTGGATGGTGAGAGAGGCATGGGACAAGGCCTTGCGGTGAGAAGCCATGGGCTTTTGCAGGAAGGTGGAGTGCCCGTGGGCCTGGAGGGGCAGACGCAGCATCCACTAGGAGAGCTTCTTACCCACCTGGCAATCTGCTACTTGATTTGCACACATCAGTCACTGCCAGCAGCTCAGGGAGAGGAGATTCTTGTGATCCCGTTTACAGAGAGGGAAACAGAGGTTTGGAGATGTCAAAGGATCGGCCCAGGGTCCCACACATCCAGGAGGGGAGGAGGCTGCCGGGCTCTGGTGCGCAGAGCCTGCGCCGCCCGCTCTGCACCTCCTGCCTGCCCGCTCCTTCCGGGTGGTGCCTGGTGAAGAAATGGGAGGCTGAGAGATTCAGGGCTCATTTACCTCCCATGCTGTGTGTTTCCTTAAATCACAGGGTTCTTGTAATTTTCCAAGCTGTCGATTCCCCACTTGGTGGATTTTAGACTCTGAGGTGGGAGCTCTGCCCGCGAGGCCGTGCGGAGGGCTCGTGCACCCAGAGAGGCTCCAGGAGGCTGTGCGCACAGCGATTTGCCTTTGATTAAAGCAAATACTTATGTGCGCTAAGTTACAATGCTTCTCCCCTCTGCCCCCCGAAGACAACCATTCTCTTGTGCTCTTTTTTGAGTATGTTCTAAAGGAGGTCCAGCCTCCATCTACTGGGTTCAAAATGTTAGTTAAGCGCAGGGGAGGAAAAGGATTTTCATTCTTGAGTTCCACGTCCCCCTTCACTTTGCTATTCCCTTTAATACACTAAATAATAGCAGGAGTAGTGGTAATAGTAATAGCTATTATTGAGAGAGGGATTAACCCACATGCAAAATGATATGCAGATGTGGTGGATTGTGTGTGTATAATGCATAAATATATGTATTTATATATGCTATTACATCTACATATCTAAATATAAATACGTAAACATTACGTTATTGACTTTCCACAATAACTGCATGAGAGAAATGCATCCCCATTTTGCAAAGGCTGAACTTGAGGCTCAGAGAGGTTAAGTAACTTGCCCAAGTTTGCCCAGCCAGGCGGGGTGGAGCTGAGCTCGACTCTGGGTCTGGTGTCCGAGCCCTGGGCTCTAGCCCCTGCCCTCCCTGCCTCCCTCTCACCCCCTGCACAACCAGCCTCTTCCTGGATGTGCCACCTGTGTTTTCCAGACTCCGCCCACTGTGTCCAGATGGGGCAAAAGTGGAAGTTGGCCCTGCTTCTGCTTCGGCTCAGCTGGGCTATCGGCAGCGAGGCTGGGACCTGGGGGGGTGGGGGGAGGGGTGGCCCTGGAACCTGGTTCCTGGGCCTGTGTCCTTGGAACCATGGCCCACACCTCTGCCCAGGGCCTGTCGTCACAGATAAGTACGTCCACCGTGATTTGTGGAGGGAGCCTGCCAGGACCGTGGGTCATTTCCTCACCTTCTATTTCGATTTCCATTATTCCAGTCATAGTGCAGGTGCAATGAAAAAGCAGCACCAGGACATTTATCTCCTCCTCCGTCCCCCCTGCTGGCCAGCTCTCTCCCATTCTTTCTCTTCCTGTGGCTTGTATTGGATGCAAACGACCTTTCACTGTCTCGTCCCAGCAGGGGCACGGAGCAGCTCCCCAACCCCTGTCCACGGCTCGGTTTGGGGACTGCGGTTCTCTCTCCACTAGGTGCTCCAAGAAACTCCAAACGGAAATGGTTCAGAAAAGATGTTCTAAACATCCAATCGGCCACAAAATAAAGGGCAGGGTGACCCAGATCTGCGCCCCCTTACTGAGCTGCCGCTGAGGGCTCATTACTGACACCATCCAGGGCCGAGAGGAGTGGAAGGGCCGAGGTGAACACTGCCGCTCTCCCTCCAGGCTCTGCTGGGTCACGCACTCACTAGGCAAACATCCACTGAGCTCCTGCTTTGCTGTAGGCACAGATTCAGGCACAGGGTCTAGAGCAGGTAAATATTCCTGCTCACGGGAGCTTAGACCCTAGTGGGGGGCCCGGCTCTCTGGAGCCCATCGGTGTTGGAACAACACAGGTCTTTTTTCCCCTGCAGCTCCCTGCTGCCCTTCACCCAGTGCTCCGATACTGCCACCCACGGTCCTGCATCGCCCATCCCGTTGCCTCTGTATCCTGACTCCTAAGGACCCCTGCCTGGCTTGTTTCTGAACCTCAGTGACAATGGCCACACATACGAGTCTGACCCAGCACGTGAGTGAGAAGGCATTTGAGGGAAGCATCTGGACGTCCGTGGCCTCCCTCTATGATGTGAAACAACACCCCTCCCAGCTGTGTCTTCTCCTGAATTCCTGGGCAGTCAGTCACCTTGCATTCCTGGGACGCAGTCTCTCTCATTGATGACCATACCTCTGCCCTCCCACACCATCGCCAGTGGGGAGAAAGGCCGGGGCTGGGGACAAGCAAGAACAGAAGTCCCTTTCATGCAGGGAGTGGTCAACCTTCGTCCAGACTTAAGACAGGTAGAGCACAATGTCACCACGTTGCCAGGAGGTGAGAAGACATTGGCAATAGGATCCCTTGGGCTCATGGAGCAACGATCTCAGAAGCCCTTGGAATAAATGGGCACAGCCACCCCCAGGGGATGGCCTGACTCATGGAGTCCAGTGGAGGGGGATGGGTGGCTGACCTGGTGCCACGGGCAGGAGGGACACAGGGTCAGGGGCATGGACTCCACAGCCAGACTCTGTCGCTTCCTAGCTGTGTGATGCTGGGTGAGTTACTCAGCCTCTCTGAGCCTCCGCTCTCTTACCTGTGCTGATCCTACAGAGACCTGCTGTGAGCGTTTCAGGGATTAATATTTGTAATGTTCTGGCTCATGGTAAGGACTACATAAGCGTGACAGATCAGAGTAATACAGACAAGCTAAAGAAAATGTTGGAAACAGAGGGAAAAACCCATTACCCTATGTGAATAGAATAATTGATTTGCTTTTTTACTTGGGAGACACATCCAGCTAACCCTCTAGAGTGTCTCAGGTGTGGGGTGGGGGGGTGTCGGAGACCCCTGGTCCCTTTATGTGAAAAAGCCCTAAACTGGAAGTGACAAGGGGGGGACTTGAGGCTGAAGCTCCCAGCCTGGCCAGAGCTGCCTGTGGGGTGGAGGGGGGGAAGCTTAGCTCCAGGTCTTCCAGAAGAAAGCTGTTTTCTCACTGCCCCTCCACTCCCGCCTCCTAATCTTTTCAAGCTGGTTATTTCCCTTTATCTCCCATTAACCCGCCTTGCAGGTGGGCTAATTTTAAGGATCTTTTAGTTCTGTGTGGCCCAGACTTCAGCTCCCGAGCAAATGTGGTCCCTGCTGTGGCCACTTAGATCAGGCTAAATGGAGCTGTCAGGAGCTCACGCGTGATCCTATGGCCACTACTAGTGGTTCTGAAAAGCATGGTGGCAGGGGTCACCTCTGCCCCAAGGTGTGTCTGTCACCCCCCACCCCCACCCCACTCCAGCTGAAATCCTACTGTTTCTGAAGGGGAGGCTGGAGGCGGGTGTGTGTGTGTGTGTGTGTGTGTGTGTGTGTGTGTGTGATGCATAACTCATCATCCCAATCAATTATCCTGCCACCCCAGTGGTGCGGCAGCGAGTGAACCGTCTCCACCTGCATCAGAATGAAGGCCCTGACATGTGTCCCAGTGTCCCTGGGGACCCTCAGGCCCCCGTCACAGGGCAGCCCAGCTGTGAGCTTCATGGCCATGGCTCACTGGGACTTCTTTCTGCTCGCACTGGTGGCCCCAGGTTGGCTGCCGCCTTGCCTTTGTCTGGGTGGCAGACCCAGAGAAGAGGCCAATGGTCACGTGGACCATCCCCAGGCCTCCTCAGGGCCAGACTCTGAGCTGCTGCACACACACGCGCGTGTTCTCCCTGGATTTCTATGGGACGCCTGAATTCCGTGCGGGTGCGTCATTAACAGTGGTTGAGTGAATGAATGACCCTGTGAGGAGGGTTCTCTTAGTATGCCATTTGATAGATGAGCAAACAGAGGCTCAGAGAGGTTTAGTGACTTTCCCAGGGCCACACAGCACAGAGCTGGCAGAGGTGAGATGGGAACACAGGCTGCCTCTGTTTGTAAGTACTACTCTGGCCTAACTTGGCCTAGACCGCTGCTCCGCCAGGAAGAGGCCTGGGATGAGTCTGGGCTGAACCTCAGCGACCCTGCCCCGGCTCCTCCCCCAGGGCGGCAGCCTGCTGGGCCCCTCCCCCAGGCTGCATCTAGTCCAGTCTGGCAGTTGGGCCTGACTGAGTTGCCTGCTGAGACGCACGGGAGTCCCACATCCATCCTCCCTGACACAGTGAGCTCTGGGCCATGGGGGCCTGTGACTGAGCCCGCAGCACCAAGTGTACTTACAAATTGGCCGTGTTCTGCCACGGAGGTCATGACCGCAGAGCAAGCCGAAACATTCTGCTTTCTGCTGCTATCAGGGCCTGACCCACAGCAGCCCCTTCTCCGAGGAGAAGTATAGCACGCCCCTCTAAGGGAACAGGACACAGCTGTGCTGGGGGTGGGGTAGTTGGGGGTGGAGCAGCTAGGACCCTCCTTGAAGGTAGGTCTGTACTTTCTGCTCTCCTGGGCCTTTCCACAGGATGTTCCCCAGCTTGGACATTCTCCGGCTCTCCCCTCCCCGACCCCCAGCTGACTCCTGCTCCCCCTCAGGAAGAGTTCCCAGAAGACCCCCCATTCCTGTCCTTTCACAGCCACCCTGTCGTGTTCTCTTTAAAATCTGATTTTCTAGCCCTGGCTGGTGTGGCTCAGTGGATTGAGCACTGGACTGTGAAGCAAAGGGTCTCTGGTTTGATTCCCAGGCAGGGCACATGCCTGGGTTGTGGGCCAGGTCCCCAGCAGGGGGCATGTGAGGGACAACTGCACGTTGATGTTTCTCTCCCTCTCTTTCTCTCCCCCTTCCCCTCTCTCTAAAAATAAATAAAATCTGTTTTTAAAAATATGATTTTCTCGCCCTGGCTGGCGTAGCTCAGTGGATTGAGCTCGGGCTGCGAACCAGGCATCGCAGGTTCGATTCCCAGTCAGGGCACATGCCTAGGTTGCAGGCCATGTCCCCCAGCAACCGCACATTGATGTTTCTCTCTCTCTCTCTCCCTCTCCCTTCCCTCTCTAAAAATAAATAAATAAAATCTTTAAAAAAAAATATGATTTTCTCAACAGTATGTGAGCTCCAGGAGGACCGTGACACTGGGCGCTGTGTTTGCAGCTGTGTCCTCAAACCCTTTGGGCCTGTTTTAAACAGAAGCCCCTTCCTCAGACCCTGTCACCTGGTAGGCCGTCTTCCTCATGCACACACAGACGTGGGAACACAAAGTGGGAGCAGCACCCCCTAAACTCATGCAGCGCACAACCTGCAGGCCGCTGGCTTGGTGCCCTACATTTGTCAACGGACTCTAGTTGTAATTCAAATGCTTCAGTATGTAAGTTACATACTTTAAATAACAAACCTTGTGTCTGCCTGGGGCCGAAGGGAACCCAACCTTTGGCACCCCAGGGAGAAAACTGGGTGGATGATAGATAACCATGAGAACGGCTGTTTAGGAAGGCAAGACCCAGAAATGGGTCAGGGCTCGATGCTGTGCAAATGAGTGACTGTTTATTTAGCGACTTTTTTCCACGCTGTGTGGCTGCACAGTGGGAAACTTCACTCATTCGGGGATTTAGTTTCAACAGAACAACACAATTTATTTTTAAAAATAGCTTTCCATTCTTAAAGTGAACTGGTTTCCACTGAGCCGAGGCCAGGCCGGGGTTGGGCGTGATTGGCATGCTGGCACTGTGAGGGCAAGAAGGGGGAGAGCAGTGAGCTTCGTCTGCATCTCCAATGATCTGGAGTCGCTGGAGCTGACCCATTCTCCCCAGCTTGTATCTGGGCTCTGGGGGGAGCAGGGAGGAGCCCTGGTGCCCTGTTTGGTGGGGGCCGTGGCAGTCAAGGATGTGTTTGGGGGGGTCGAAGATGGAGAGAGGCGGGTGGAGCATGGGAGTAACCTATGCGGAACCTGGCTGCTCTGCTTTGCCTTCGCGGTCTGAAAGCAGCCATAGACGATGTGTAAGTGAACTTGACTCACAAACACAGGTGGCCCTCTGGTCGGATTTGATGGGAGGAGTGCTCAGATGATCTACTCCCTCTCCTGAGGTCCGATAGAGGGAAGGTTGGGGTGGATAAGAACAAGGGGGTGGCACTGGGATTGGAATCCTATCTCCCACAGAGAAGTCTGACCCTGGGCAGACTTCATGACCTCTGTGTGCCTCAGTTTCCTCATCTGCAGAATAGGGGTGATATCCACACACACCTACGCACGGGCTTATCTGAGGATGGAACGAGCAAGGCCATCAAAGTACCTGGCGGGGAGTGGATGCTCGGCAAGTGTGACCTGGAGCCCAGGGCAGACTGAGTGCAAGCTGGAGCTCCTTCTCCCGCGGATGTGGATGGTGCAGTGCGTCCTTCCCTCACCAGTGTCCCCCACCCCCCGGGCCTCCCCCTTCACAGAGAAGCTCCTGTCAAGCCTTTGGGAGCCCTCCCTTCACTGGTTACTGAAAGGCGGCAGGCAGGGGAGGGGATCAGAGCTGAAGACTCACCACAGCTCCAGCTCACTCTCCTCCCCCCTCTCCCACCCCAACCCCTTGCAATATGTCAAAAAATGTATGTGCTTCTTCTGCTGAACCCTCCAGCTCGGCTCTGATTCCTCCTGGTGAGGCTGGGGCTGGGGCTGGGGTGGGGCTTATACTAAAAAGTATCAGGGGTCTTGCCTTCCAGGCCAGAGCTCTCCTCCCACCCTACTCCCCACCAGGGCACCCCCACCCCCACCCCAGGATGGCGGAGCCTGACGCCTTTTCTGCAGTGGGGCCTGGATCAGGGGCAGCCCCTACCCATTTGCAGCTGTGCCATTGTGCCATTGGCAGGGGACTGCGCTGGGGGTGACCACCAGACAAGGGCTGACAGGTGCGGGTAGGGGTGAAGTCAGAGGGGGTCCCATGCTGGTGGCACTGTTTAGCAAGGGGTGGAAAGAAAACGTGAGGAATGAGTCACACTTCTGGAGGCTCTGCTACCGCAGCCCATATATTTCTGCCTAGAAGAGTATTTATGTAGCTGGGCACTCCTTCTCGCGGCTGGGCTGCCGTGTGCTCACAGAAGGGCTTTTAAAGGAAGTGTCTACTACTGGTCTACAAAGCCGTGATTAACCAAGCCCTGAGAGCCCATACTTTGCTGTTTCCATTGGAGCGTGCTGCCCTGACTTGCAGGAGGCTGTGTGTCCCAGAGCTGCTGGAAGGAGGCTGGGTTCGCGGTGGCCATAGTGGGGTTCTTAGGAGCAGATGGGGCACAGAGGGTATCCCCACCCTGGGGAGGTTACCTGGCACAAAGCTTCCTGCTAGTTTTCAGTTACGATGACCCTGGGGATCGCTTCTGACAGTCTCTCCAATTTGCGAGTGAAGAGTGGAGGCACAGAGACGGGAAGTACCATAAACTGTGGGGAGCTGCACAGCCCGAAAGGGATGGAATGAGAGCCTGAACCCAGAGCTGGGGACCATCATCCGTGTAAGGCCTTCACATGGCCCCTGGCACCTCCTGGGACTCGGAAGGACTGCAGCCCTGGGCCCCAGTCCCAGCCTCGCTGCTCACTGCTGTGTGAGCTTAGGACAGTCACTTAACTACTCTGCAGGCCATTGTCCCCGTCAGGGGTGGGGAGAAGAGCCTGCCTCACCAGACAAGTGACAAGTGCCAGTGGCTTCTCAGCAGCATGTTAATTTCCCCAGGTTGCCAAAACCAAGGGTTGAGTAACTAGTAGAAATTTATCGTGGTCCAGTTCTGAAGGTTAGAGTCGGAAATCCAGGGGTCGGCAGGGTGGGCCCCGTGTCATGCCTCCTTCCAGCTCCTGGTGGCTGCTGGCAGCCTTGGCCATTCGCATCACCATCACCTCCATGTGTCTGTGTCTGTCTTCTGTCTCTTTAAGGACCCATGCCCTTGGATCTCAGCTCATCCAGGATGATCTCATCTCAAGGTTTTTAATTTAATTACTTCCACAGATTTTTTTCCGAATAAGTTCATATTCACAGGTTCTGGGTAGACATCTTTTGTGCCGGTGGGGAGTGGGCACCGTTCAACCCACTGCAGCCCATAGGAGGGCTCAGTCCTTACCAGGGCTCCAGCCCCCTTCCCCTGTGACCCCCACTTCTTTTCCTGAAAACTCAGAGCTGAGTTCTGGCTCCTTCATCCTTCCTTCCCTGGGTCCCAGGAGTGGAAATAGCCCAGGTGCTTGCCCACTTTCAATTATTCATCTGCAGGCTCCCCTCTACTGCTGGGATGGGGTTTTGGCAGCCTGTCCTTGGGGGTGAGGTAATGAGCTGAGAGGGGCTGCTCAGCTCTCAGAAAGCCACCCCCCTTGACCCCAAAATGTGCCTGAAGGGGTGGCTGTGGCACCTGCTGGCTGGGCTTCTGCCTGGGGCTTCCAGGGGGAGTCACGGGCTCCGGGCCCCAGCTCAGGGCAGGAAGCACAGGCTTGGGGCTTAAGGAGACCGGGGCTTGGGCGGGGAAGGCTGGGACATCATTGTGAGTCCCGTATCCTATCCCAGGCCTTTCCTCGCCCTGGGGGTGGCAGGATGGAACAAGCTTAGATGGTAAATGACTTAAAGTCTTCTTATTTTAAAAATAAATGTTGTTGCTGCCTGACAAAGGCAGGCACGGTCAGGATGAAACTCTGGGGAATTGGGGAAAAGAAGAAAGCAGAGGAAATCAGCCAGCTTCTAGGGACCGCCCTCATTAACCATTTTTGGCAAATTTCATTTCAGTGTTTCTTTTTTCCTCTGTGTAAATTTCATTTCACAGAGTTAACACTGTTCACACCATCTGTGTCTTGCTCCCCCAACCCCCACTTACTTCTGTAGCACATGGGTGCTTTCCCACGTAAGGACAGGTTCCTTGTGAATGTAATTTCAAATGGCAGGATAACATCCCCTGGAGGGGCTGTGGCGTGATTTCCCCACCAATCCCCCCTCGCTCCTGTCTGGTGGCTTTGGGGCTGTGAGCGGCCAAAGCAGCCAGCCCTCCAGGCAGCAGCGATCCTGGGGAGGCTGGGCCCAAGGTCTCCGGCCAGCTGGGCGGGGTCAAGGGCAGTGCCTCTGAAAGGCTGGCTGATTCACTTCCCGGACTGCGAGGCTGGTGTCCCCGCAGGAGCTGCCACAGCCCTGTCAGACACCCTCACCTCTGAGCAGCTTTATCTCCATCTCTGACAGGTCTGCAGCGGGCCTTGGCCTTGACACTTCCTCTTTATGTCTCTCGCTTTCTGAGCCTCTCTGTCAAGTAGCTAATGAACTGTAAATAGACACGCCGGCGCTGCAGGGGGGCCCTTGAGGCCCTTGAGGCCGTGTCTGTGCAAAGCAGCCTCAGGAAGGCAGAGAGTGCCCATCTGGCACCAGCTCCTCTCGGGGGCCAGAGATCGAACATCGTCTGCTCTAGTCTTCCCTGTGGGGGGACACTGGAGGTGCTCTCCACACAGCCTTGGCCTTCACGCCCCACACTCCTTGCTTTGGAAGCTCAGAGAGTCCCTGCCCTACTTCCTTCCTGCTCCCCCCTCCCTCTAGCTCACTGTATCCTAAACCCAGTCGTGACTAGACTCACTAGGACAGCTTTTAGAAAATGCAGATCCCCAGGCTCTCTGTCCTAAAGAGTGGGACTCGGAGGGTTGGTGCGGGGAGGTCCCCTTGATTAGATTATCAGGCTGCTTTGGGTGAGTCTAAGGACACCCCACAGCTCTGCTCAGTAACGTCCTCGAGCTTGGTGCTGCTAACAAGCCCCCACGGTCCCCTACTCTGAGGGACGACTGTGCTCTTTCTCGAAGGTTACTAATCCGATCCGACACCTTCGTTTTACAACTGGGTGAGCTGAGTCCAGAGAGAGAAAGGGACTGGTACCAGGTCAGCAGGGCCGAGATGAACTGGAACAACAAGGCTCCCCCCACTTGCCTTCCCTTTTTCATGGCCGTATCTCCGGGGCACCATGATCCCCGGTACCATTCATGCCTTCCCCAGGCCCTAAGGGGCGGTGTTTTAGCCGACTGTCCTGTCCCCTTGCCTATCATCCGAGGCCAAGCTAATACAATCCTGCAGTTTCCATAGGCTGCTGGGTCTCGCCAAGCCCTGCGGCGGCTTTAGTTTCTAGTTGGTTCTGCAAGGAGGAGAAAAAGGCAAATGACGACCACTCTGCTGGTAGAGGGGGAAGAGGATAGTGGCCCTTCTTCTCTGAGGTCTTTTCCATGCTCAGAAATCCCTGATCTCGCCCTAGACCCACCTGCAGGAACTGGATAGAGATGGACACCCGCACCCTGGCGCTGATGGGCCAGCGCCATCCAGGCTGTCGCAGGCACCAGGAGCAGGTCCCCCGGGGGAGGTGGGGACACCGAGGGACACCTCCCTGGTGAGGGGGGTGCATGGCTCTTCTTCTGGCCCATGGGAAGGGACAGAGGGTAGGAGCTGGGCTCAGAGGGGGCCCGAGCCCTTTACAGAATGTGTGTGACTGTAATTTGGGCAAAGGGGCTGCCAGCTGGGGGATGACATGTTCCTTTTGGCCTGGAGCCTCCACCAAGGCAAGGAGGCATGAAAGGGGCCCACAGAGGGGATTGTGGCAGCAGAAGGAGCCAAGTGCCGGTGATGAAATACAGACAAGCCTTTTTGTACCCATGAATTGGTAGCTGGGCCCGTGGGCATTGCTGGCTTGGGGCCCTGGAGTTTGTCTCACCTGGTGATGGCCATTTTCGGTGACACTGGCTCCCATACCTCTGGTCTGTCTTTTTTTAAGTTTCCTGGGGAGAGGTGGAGGGGGGCAGGTGAAGAGGGGGCCTGGAGAGAGCTGGATCCCTGGAGAAGAGGCCCAGGATACTGAATGAGTTCTGCTCTGAGGTGGGACAGGGGGCCCCTGGTGTCAAACCGGGGCCACTGTTCTCAGCTCCGCAAGGGCAGGCACAGCACCTGCCTCGGATGCCTGCCTCCCAGCACCCAGCACAGTGCCCGGAATGTGGGCTTGGCTAGAACTTGTTAAGAGGATGGATGGATGAGTAAGCTTCATGTCCAGTCCCTTCAGAAACTAACCCCCTTCAGAAGCCCGGGGGTCCGCGAGGAGCGTGATCTAACTTACTCTATACTCTTGTGTTAGTGGATACTGGTTTATTCATTCAACCCACACACATTGAGCACTTACTATGTGCCAGACAAATTCCTGTGGTCAACACACTTACGCCCCAGCGCTGGAAGGTGGCTGACCTCAGGAAATGGTTCAGAGGCGATTTCTTGAACCGAAAACGGAAGGGGGGGGTGGTGTGGCAGGCATGGTGGAGGCAGGTGGGGGAGAGAGCTCTGGCTGGGGGACGGGGAGGGAGACTTCCGAAGCGCTACCTTGTCTGAGCCTCACATCCATCTGGGCCAGGCGGGGCGGGCATGCCTGACTCCAGTGATTCATTCCAAGTTGCGCTGGGAGTTGGTGGCAGGGCCAGTGTCCCAGCTGCGGACTGAGATTAAAATCATCATCACTGGGCTGTTTCCCAGTGTTCCAGGCCTTGTACTGTGAACAGCCGGAGCCGAGAGAAGCAGAACCTTCTCCCTCTGGCATTGCTCCCCAACCCCCAACTCCGCTTTGCTGCAGTCCCTGGGGTCGGCGTTGGGGTGACATACAATCCGTGCCATGTGGGCAGGGCTGCCACTGCTGCCAGGAAGAAGAGATACTGGCTGCTGAGGGTCCTTATCGCACTATTTGGGGGGGCGGTGACTGGACACAGATTGCTCTGGAGTGGCCCAGCTGTCCCCACCCGTGCTGGATAAAGAGGGTCTGGCATCGACTATCACTCTCTTCCTCCCCGAGGCCCCCACACACCTCCAGGGAAGGCCCTGCTGTTATCGGACTGGCCCTTTGGCTTTGGGAGGTAGAATCAGGGTGGATACGGGGAGTAGCTGGAAAATCTGAAGCTCGAGAGGGGGAGCCAGGGCCAGGGGGATTTGGGAGGAAGACAAGGAAGGTACATGGGAGAGGCAAGCGTACTGGGAAGTTCTTCTGACCATGTGCCCCCTTCAGAAGGCTTGAGAGACACAACTGAATAATTTGAAATAGTTTCAAATAACTTCTTAGTTGCCAGACTGGGTGACTTCCGCCGTCATGGGAACGCTGACCATTGGGATGATGGTTTAGCAGGGTGACGTGTCATAAGAACAAAGACAAAAACAATGCCTACCATGGACTGAATATCATCATGTCTGAATAAAAATGATCAAGTATCTCCCATTTCACTTAATGACACTTTGCTGCCTTTTTCCTTTTTTCCGTCGTCAGTTTTGACCTCCTCCAGCCTGCTTCCCTCCCCCATGGTGCCGACTAATAGAATACCGATATCGAGTCTTGAAGCTGCAAGCCCTTCTAACTGCTGGTGAAAGAAATCTCAGTGAGATAAGACATAAGAAGCTGTTTCCACTCTCCCTGCAGCTATAGGGAGCAGATTCTAGTCTGTGCCAAAAATCCATTCCTGCAAATGTTATTTCTAACGAAAGAGCTTTATTGTTTTTTTTTTAAGATTTTATTTTATTTTTATTTTTAGAGAGGGAAGGGGGGGAGAGAGGGGGAGAGAGGGAGAGAGAGAGAGAGAGAGAGAGGGAGAGACATTAATGTGCAGTTGCTGGGAGACATGGCCTGCAACCTAGGCATGTGCCCTGACTGGGAATCGAACCTGTGATGCCTGATTCGCAGCCCGCGCTCAATCCACTGAGCTACACCAGCCAGGGCTTTATTGTTTTTATTTATCACTTTTTAAAATCCTGATCCCAAGATATGTTTACCGACTTTAGAGAGAGAGAAAGGGAGACAGAGAGAGGAACATGGAGGTGAGAGAGAAACATTGATCACTTGCCTCCCATAGGCACCCCAACCAGGGATTGAACCTGCAACCTAAAGCATGTGCCCTGGCCTGAAAATCAAACCCACAGTCTTTGGGAGTATGGGACAGTGTCCCAACCAGCTGAGCCACCAGGCCAGGGCACACACACTGCAAGCTCCAAGACTCAGAACTGTTCCTAGGGCTCTTCAGCTGGTCCAGACTCCTCTGATGTGAGCACAGAGACGGAGTCTCGGCGTCTCCAGCACGGCCTACGCTGCGCCCAGGCTTCTCTCGGTGCAGCCTGCGGAGCTACCAGCAATGACAAGAGGCTCTCGCACAGGTTCACAGGTACAGAGAAGCGGTAATTTCCATAACAAACACAGGCACACACACTGGGCTGTCACAGTCGCCTCGGAGGGGCTGCAAGGGAAATGCCTGCTGAACCAGGACTAGCGAATAAAGCCCAGAGTGTCTTCCTCTCCTTTCCCATGCTAATGAGCTGAACGGACTCCAATTATGAACCCCGTGCAAGGGCCTGGCCATGATGGAATTTGCCAGTGGCTTTGAAACTGAGATAGCGGTACATACTGAGAGGCTGCATGAAACACGGCATCTTCATCGTCCTGGCACCACTCCCGGTGAGGACAGAGAGGTGGCAGGAGAGCCAGGGCCCCGCAGGGGCTGGAAGGGGCTGGGGGATGGGGTAGGGGATGGCTGGAGAGTGAGGAGAGTGAGGCCTTGCAGAATGTGTTGCTCAGGGTTTACCTGAGTGAGTGGTAACAGGAGCTAAGCCCCTTGGGCTCAGTTTGTAATTGAATAGTCCTTGTGACCTCGGGGTCTCAGTTTCTTCATCCTGAAAAATGGGCACAATAATACGGGCTTTCCCTACTTTTGGGGGGTTTGGGGAGATCCAGAGGAGATATAAAAGGAATGTGGGAAATGCGGGTCCCAGACCCATTTACAGATTTACACGCTGCTGGAGCTGGAGGGTGACGGAGTTCAAGCAAACCTTCTCCTTTCCAGCTGAGAAGACTGAGGCCCAGGGAGCGGAAGGGATTTGCTTGACATCCTCTTCCGAGTTGGCGAACGAGATGAGACCAAGTGCCAGGGGCCCTGGTGCATGAACAAGTGACCCTTGCTTTTCCCTTGTTGTTCACTTGCCCCCATCCTGGCAGTCAGGCAGGCAGGTCCCCAAGGCACCAGCAGCTGCTGAGCCTGGCTGGGTGGGGTGTGGGCCACACACTGTGCATCTGTGCCCTCCCTGGGTGCCCTGGCTGCACAGGGAGGGATGTCCCTGATGTAGCAGCTCTTGGAAGGCCGTGTGTATCGATGCTTTTGTTCACCATGTAAACGGTAGTGCGCAGTCTCCCCCATCGGAATCCCATCCGCATGAGCCCGTCCCTCCCACCAGCTGCGATGAGGTTTGTGTCTCAGATAATAAGCCTTGAGGAGTGGATTAAACGTCCTGCATGCCCTTCGTCCCTGAGTGGTAGCCCATACATTGGAAGAGTTTGACAAGAACTGGCCTGGAAAAGGCAATAGGTTCTCTTTCTAGACGAGCCAGATGCCCCTGGAGACACCACTCATTTATTCTTTCAGTGGTAAAGAAGCCACAAGACGTGACCCCGTGCATGTAGGAGCATAATATCTCACCAGTGCACGGTGCTGGCTCCAAGAGGGACCGCAGGAAAGGAGCACGGTGCCTCAGAGAAATGCATCCTTGGCCTGGGAGAGAAACTGCGTGTGGCGGGAGGTGAGGAGGGGTTATCATCCCCGCAGTCTCAGTGGACCATTGCCACAGCCTAACTTGGCCTCTCTGCTTCCCCTCCTACCTCCTCAGTCCATTCTTCACACAGTGGCTGAGAACGCAGGTTGTTTCATTTTATTTCATTTTAAAAATTATCATCCAAGGAAATGTTTATTGATTTTAGAGATAGAGGGGGAGAGAGAGAGAGATCAATGCGAGACAGAAACATTGATCGGTTGCCTCCCATACTTGCCCCAACTGGGGACCGAACCCGTAACCTAGGTACGTGCCCTAAGCAGGAACTTTCTAGTGCACGGGATGACTGACACTCTAGTCAACTGAGCCGCAAGGCAGGGCAGAAAAGCAGGTTGTCTTGTGCATAAATCAGAAGATATTTCTCCCCTGCTTGGGACCCAAACTGCTGAGACAGCCTGCAGGGCCCTCGTGGCGGGGCCTGTGCGTGCTTCTCTGCTTTATCCCCTCCCGGCCTCCCCCCACGCACTCTGCTCCACGTCTGGCCTCCCCTTCTGTCCCTTCGACACGCCACGCTTGTTTCCACCCGAGCACCTTTGGTGGCTGCACCCTTTTCCTGGAATGAATTTCTACCAGATCTTCCCAAGTCTGGCTCGGCCTCACTGTTTAAGTCTCAACTCAGACACCACCATTCAGAGCTCCCTGCCCCGATGACCCTAGCGACAGCCGGTCTCACCCAGTCACCATCCAGCCTGTTACTCCGCTTATTTCCTTCATAGAACCTACAACAAGTGGAAACTTTGTCCTAACTGTGGATATGCTTATTTCCTCATGGTGTTCCCCTCCCCCTAGAGTGTAAACTACAGGAGAGCAGGGCAGGTATCCGCCTCATCACTGCTTTCCCAGGGCTTAGCACAAGCCCTGGCACACAATAGGTTTTCAATAAATATTGGTTGAGTGAATGAAGTAATTGATGGTGCACATATTTGAAAGGAAAGGTTTCTAAATAATGCCCCTCCTCTTTTTCTCTCAGAGAGGAAGGTATTCTTGCATTTAAGTTTCAGAGGGAAAGTAAGCAGGGTCCCAGGGGTTCTGATTTTCTGCCCATGTCCTTCGCTGACCATGCTAAATGTGAGAAGCTCTGTTCACCCTAACCCTAACCCCCCCGACCCCCCACCATGCGGGACAGAGTCCCCTGGGAGGCACCTGGATTAGAGGGAGAGGGAGAGGGGGGAGGTGAAAGGAAGGTAAATGTTGGCTGTTTTCCAAACCAATCTTCTCATCGCACATACGTTTTTAGTGCCGTCGGAATTTAATTTGTTACATAAAGCTGGAAGCGGGGACGTTGTGTGTAAATAGCAAACCACGGAAGAGTACTTTCCACACATCCGTTTCACCAACCCGCCTGTTTCTGCACCCATTTAGTGCGCGAGCCGCGGCCAGGGCACCTCTGTCCGAGGTGCTGAAACAGCGTCCGGAAGCTGCCTGGCGGCGTGAGGTCACCGTGCCCTGCCACAGTTGCGTCGCACTGAAATGATAGCTGCTGGAAATCACAAGCCTGGACCAGAATTCGATTCTCATTTGGCATTCCTGGAAGCTATTTAGGAGGGGTTGTCACAGCCATCCTATTCTGCTCCAGGGAGAGTGGCAGGGCTGCGGGATGATGAGCCCTTTTGGCAGCTCCGAGGAGCGTGTCCAGCTGCAGGCGTTGTGAATCACATCCATAATGCCATGAGCAAGGGCAGAGAGGCCACAGATCGTGGTTCACAGTCTGCACTCGCCGTGACACCTGTCAGTCCAGCCTCAGACTAATGGTCTGCCATGGTGCCTCCACCTGAAGACTCCACTCCTCAGGAACCTCATTTGCAAAGTAGGCAGACACATTTCTGTTTCCCCCAAGATGGAAAAGGAAGGGCCCACTCTGTGAATCTCATGACCATCGAGAAGGAGTGACTGACAGGTGGTGATTTAAATTCTGGAGTGATGGGGTGGCCATTGAAAAATGTTAAAATTTTTGAGGCATAACTTCCATAAAGTACACAAACCTTAAATATACAGCTTAAAGTGTGTGTGTGTGTGTGTGTGTGTAGCCATCACCCAGATAAAAATACATAACATTTTCAGCACCATCCCCACGAGCCACCTTCCCCCAAGGGGAACCACTGTTCTGACATCTGTCACCATGGATTAGTTTTTCTTGTTCTTAAATCTCATATAAATGAGATCATTGAGTATGAACTCTTCTGAGCCCAACTTCTTTCATTCGACATTATGTCTTGAAGTTCATTCATGTTGCTGCATAGCATTAGTTTATTCTTTTTTATTGCTTTATAATACTCGCTTGTGTGAAAAATCACTGTTTATTGATCCATTTTACTGTTGATGGACATTTGGATCATTTCCAGACTGAGGCTAATTTGAATAAAGCTGTGAACATTCCTCTGTGTCCCTTTTTGATGGATGAAGCACTTACTTATGTTGGGTGTATACCCAGGAGTGGAACTGCTGGTCATGGTGTACATAGATTTCCAAAGTGACTGTATTAAGTGACAGTCATTTTGTTCTAAAGATTAAGTCCTTCTTCCTGATTTTTCCTTATGTGCATTCTCTGACCAACGAAGATGTTCTGGGGAAGGCTCTGTTTAACAATGTGGCTTTAGGTTTTCCTGGAACACTTTATTGATCAATATTGATTAGATGACCATTCCCTAGTAATCTCTTCCTAGAAGCCAGAGACATTCTTCCCTCAGGCCTTTCTTCTGTTTGATTATCACCATAACTGACTCCTGCAATGGAATCTGAATGAGATGCTTTAGAGCTTAGAATGCATAACCTCCCCCTCTCTCTCCACACCCTAGGCAGCAACATTTAAGAAGAGCTAGGAGCCACGGAGGAATCTTGGAAGCTCCACATACTCAAAGGAGAATTCAAAATCTGCCAGGAGCTTTATGCTCCAAAAGCAGGACAGGGAAGGTAGCAGGGAGAAGAGGAAGCTTTGTTCTTCGCTCTTGCCTTTTCTCCAGGATTTATGACATTTGGGTGCATTATATCTACTGCTATTACCTTGAGATAACTTTAGGGTTCAAGTTTGACGTTACTGTAGACAGCCCAATAATCTCCAGGGCATATATGGAGCATTTTACAGACTGTCCTAAATACAGATGCATTTATTAGGAGACCCAGTCCCACAGTCCGCCTCATCCCCCTGGCTGGCTGTTCTCTCCGAACTCACCATCATGAGATTTCCCCTTATACGTTTGCTCCTCTGTGAAACCAACCTCTCTCTCTCTCTTTCTCTCTCTCTCTCTCTCTCCCCGCTCCCTCCCATACACTCTTCTTTTTAAGTATGAAATCTCTATCATGCTCCTCACTCCTTTCCTCTGGACCCCTCTTTCTCCCTCTCTCTTTCTCCTTCCACTTTTACTTATCTGGCATATTCTTTGGAGGAAAGAAAATCTCTGGATTCAGACCAGCCAAAATGGCTAGTGTAGAATGCAATGAAGCTCCAGTGTTCTCTTGAGATGAAGCTACAGGTTCCTATGGCCCCGTTAGAGAGAGCAATAGAGAGGGCAATGGTTCGTACTTCCTGAAACGAGACCGGTCAGAGCTGAGCCAACGAGGCCCAGGGACCTTCCACCTACTTTATGAGTTGGAGTGGGGGAGCTCTGAGCTGGGTTTAAGGTTAAAAGACTCAGAACTTAGAGTGGGAAGGGGAGAAGATAGAACAAACATATGTGTGGAGTACCTTGGCTTGGGTTTCCTTGGCCTGGAGAGTTGAGGGGACAGGTAGTCATGGCGAGATAGAAGAGGGTAAAGTGTCCATCCCGGTGCCCCAGGAAGGGTCACACAGATCCTTGGCATACCTTTAGGGAGTCCCTGCAGGGCTGAGGTTGAGAGCGCCGCCTGTCCCCAGGTTATTTAACTTCCCCATCAGCCATCAAGGCACCTGCAGGTCACACAGAAGGGGTCTCCAGATCTGCCACAGCTGCAGGATTCTCCCCAGGCCCTCCCTCCCCGGCAGCCTAAAGATGGTCGCTGTCAGCACTTTCCCTCTCTACGCACATCAATAGGGCCCTTGGATATGACCTCAAGTTCAATTATGGCTTCAATTATGGAATACAGAAGCAGTTATTGCACACCTATCTCTCACTACAAATGCTGTCTGGGGGCTGGCAGAGACTGGACCTGGGGGAAATCATTAGGGCACTAATTTGAAATCAATTTAAAGTGCATTTGCTTAATGATATGAGCATTGTGAGTTATCTATAAATTGTTAATTTAGTTGAGTGTCACACTAGAATTTCATTTTATAAATTGCATTATTTTTGGTCGGCTTTCCCTCTTTTTCTGAAACAAAGGTTGATAATCCCGTGTTCTGGGATTCAGCCCATCAGAGGAGGTCACAGGCACTCACACTCACTCTCCCACACCCCCGACGCTACTTCGTGAACAAGCCCGGTGAGTGACCCTGTGACCTCTGTTCCCCAAGCCCGACAGCTGGAAATCCTCAGACACTCTAAAGTCTCTGGTGTCCGAGACAGTCAGGGCAGGAAAGGGGTGCTGCAAAGAGCTCGAATATCTACGACCGGCCTGTGCACCGTGCATCGGTGACAATTTGGGGAGGAGGGCGGAGCAGTGTCTTCCCCCCGGAAGGGCTGACCTGCTTCTGAGCTAGCTCTGCCTGGCTCGGAGGGGGAGGTGGCCATGCCCCTTCTCTGTGTGTCACTGCCTCTCTCTGGACCAGGAGACAGGAGCACATGCTTGGGAAGCAGCCTGCCGTGAAGAGTGAGCTTGGCCTTTGAGTGGCCTTTATGTTCTCCACAGCAGCTGCCATAGGAATGAGGCTGTTGGCTTAAGTGGCAGCTTTTTCACTGTGCACTGGGCACCTTCGAGAACTGGCACTGGGTGAGCCCCTGCAGGCAGGCAGGCTGAGTTCTACACTGAAGCAGTGGAATTCATTAGACTCTTCCTGAACTGCTCCATGCCCTGCATTGGGGCTCAGTGAATGATGGACCATCCCTTGCATTTGTGGGGCCCTTACCTTGTGTCATGCCCTGTCCTAAGGGCTTTGTCATTGTTGCCTTGTTGACTCCTCACCGGAATTCTGAGTTGTACCCAACCACTGGCCCCAGTCAACAGATAAAGTAATTAAGCACTGTTGGTTGTAAAAATAGCAACGATTATTCTCGATGTATCCCCACTGTTTTGCGACGTGACTCTGCAGCCCCTCCCACCTGGGGTTGTATGTAGTCTATTTCCCACGGTCTGAATCTGGGCTGGCCCACATGGACTTTGACAGGAGGATGCAGGAGAGGTGACGGCGTGCCAGTTTTGATCTGAGGCTTCGGGAGGTGTCACGGTTTCCTGGGGCAGTCCGAACAACACACCCCAGCTGGGGGCTTAAACCGGAGACATCTATCATCTCACAGTTCTGGAAGCTAGACTTCCAAGGCCAAGGTGCCAGCCTCTGAAACCCACAGGGGAGGGCCCTTCCTTGCCTCTTGCAGCTTCCGCTGGCGTGCCCACACACTTGGGCATTCCCATTGGCTGGAGGGCGCGATGCTCTAATCCTGTTATCACAACGTCTTCTCTGTGTGTATGCGTATGTCCAAATTTCTCCTTTCTACAAGGACGCCAGTTGTATTAGCTTTCTAGGGCTACCATAACAAGGTATCACAGAGTGGTTTAAATAACCCAAATGTATCTTCTCACAGTTCAGGAGACTGGAAGTCCAAGGTCAAGGTGCTAGCAGGTTGATTTCTCCTGAAGCCTCTCCCTGGCTCATAGATGCCCACCCTCTTGCTGCCGCTTCACCTGGCCATCCCTCTGTGTGTGCACACCCCCGGTGTCCTCTGCGTGTCCCAACCTCCTCTGCTTGTCAGGACAAGAGTCCAGTTTGGTTAGGACCCACCTGACGAGCCTCATTTTAACCCAATCACCTCTTTAAAAGGCTCCGTTTTCAAATAAGGCCACATTCTGAGGTACTGGGGTTAGGGCTTCCACTTATGAATTTGGGGGGTATGTGATTCAACCCATAAAAGGAGGCCTTGTGCACCCCACTCATTCTCCAGAAGCCCGGACATGGCCTGTGAGTGACACATGGCCCTGTGACCCCGTCCCCCCAGTCTGACAGCCAGCTGAGCCCCCAAAGCAAAACCACGCAGCTAATCTCCAGCTGACTGTAGACATGCGAGCAAGCCCTCTAGGACCAGAAGAACCATCCAGAAGAGCTCCACTTAATTTAATTAGCTCACAGAATCACGAGCTAAACAAATGGATGTTTGAAGCCACTTGATTTTTGAGATGGTCTGATAGGCAGCAGTAAGCAGCAGCTGGTATACTGAGGCTTGGGACTGGTGTCGTGTGGCTTGCACGAGGTCACAGAGCAGTCTGCTGGTGTGATTGCCACACTGTGGGGAAAGGATGGGTCTGTCCCCATGTATGGGGCTTGTCAAAGTCTCCCTGGGACTCAGGCCCCAAAGCCTCTGATGGGACTTCCGGAATTCAGCGATGTAGGGAACACGCTGGGAGGAATCTTGCCTCAGCTTCACCATCTGCTGAGAGGCCCCCGGGGATGTCACTTCACCTCTGTGAGATGGTTTTCTCCTCTGTAAGATGGGCTGGCAATAAGCCTGGCTTACAAAGTTGAGAGGAATCAGTGAGATTCTGAATGTGGCAGCCTCTTGTGAATTGCATAGTGCTGTCCAGGTCTGAGGGAGGAGTCTTCCTTTTTTATTGTAGTAATGTCATCGATGGCCTCCGTCCCCTTGGGTGCTACTTGCACCACTGAGGTGCTCCAGGCCATTGCTCTAGAGTGAGCAATAAAGCAGTGGAAAATGACCTCGGAGTCAGCCAGCCTGGGTCAGAAGCCCACCGCTGGGGGCAAATGGGGGCGTCATCTTCGCTTCTGCGAACTGGGACACGCCTGCCTTCAAGGAAGGGTGTGGGGATGAAGTCCTGTCGTGGGTGCTGAGGAGGCTTCTGCGAGGGACTCAGTGACATCTCCGCTTCCTTCCCTCCCCCACCTGCTGCAGAGTTCTGCTGCTTCTAGCCAGGCAAGGCAGATCTGTCCCGAGGGCACTCCGGCAGGCAGAGAGGAGTGACAGGGGACAGCCTGGTCAGAAGCCTTCTCTCCCCACGCAAGCCAGACAAGTATAGGCAGCTTGTCCCTCGGGTGGGTTGTGCAGAACAAAGTCTCCCTTGATCTCCGCTGATAATCTGGAGTTCCTCTGAGAAGAGAGGGGAGGAGGCTGACGGCCAGGAGGGGCTGCAGGGTTGTCGGACAGTGAAGGGCACCTGCTAAGTCCTCCTCCTGCAGTGAAGCAAGGGGAGGGCATCGCGCCGCCCCAGTTCCGATGAGATACTTCCGGTTTTACAGGTAGACAGGTGGAGGCTCAAAGGGATAGGACACTCATTCATAAGTAGATATTCACAGTGAGCATACTGTATGTCAGGAACTGGGATACCCAGTCTTTGCCTTCACGGAGCATGCGCTGGTGGGAAGACAGAGACAAGTAGGAGGTCACTGCAAATACAGGCACAGGTAGGAACAAGTGCCGTGGACTCACATCCTAGGACAACTGACCCAGACTTGGGGCACCAGGGAAGGCTTCCTGGAGGAAGCTGAGTGATGAGGGATGGGGAGGAGTATGAAGGTGCAGGAGGAAGAGGAGGACTGTTCCAGGCAGGGAGACCAGCCCGTGCCAAGGTCCGGAGTGGAGCCACAGCACTGCCCTTATCAGCAACTGCAAGAAGTTCGGTCTGGCCGCCGCCTGAGGTGCCAGGTGAGGAGGCAGAAGCATGAGATGAAAACAGGGAAATCGTCAGAGGTCCCAAAAGGCTTTGAAGGCCACATGAAGAACCTTCACCTTTCCTCTGGAAGTAATAAAGGAGGCTGTAGCCAGCTACTGCTGTAATTGTGCTATATAACTAATCTCCCCAACCTCAGTGGCTTAAAACTATAATCATCATATTGATTTCAGCTGGGAGTCAGGTGATCTATGCTGTGCAGGACCAGCTGCACTTGGATCAAGTTGGTCGACGTGTCTCTCAGCCTCCTGGAACAAGTGGGTTCCCTGGGGGGTGTTCTTCCCAGGGGTTCTTCCTGGGGAGACCAGAAGCTCAGAAGGCAACTGCCTTCTAGGACTGTTCCTGCTTCACTCTTGCCAACACCTCAGTGGAAAAAGAAAACATATTCCGCCCACAGTCAGAAAGTAATCAAGGAGAGAATAGTTCCTATTTATTCAAGTGCTTTGCAACTCCAAGCACATAAATGCTATCCTGAGTTGGGAGAAGTCTATTTTATTACAATGATAATGGTCGTGATGATGGCTTCGCAGGTATCTCTATGGCCAAGCCCTCGACATATATTACCTCACTTAAAATACAACCAGGCATGATGAATGTTATTATTCTATTTAATGGGTGAGCAAACAGGTTAAGACAGAGCAAACGATTTGCCCACATTTGCAATTAATGGGAGCAGAATGAGGATGTGAACCCCAGTTTCTCTGACTCCTCATCAACATAAGCCCACAATCCAGCTCCAGGCTCTGTCTGTTGCCCTGTGCTGCCCTCGTGGTCCAAGCTTTCCCTCTGCCAGCTCAGCCACAAGGAGGGAGGAAGCAGCGTCAGTCAGGCGACACCACACTCCTGATCGCTGCAAGGGTAGGCAGGCTGGCTGGCTGCAGAGTGGGCCAAGTCCCCCGTCGCTGTCTCTGAGCAGAGAAAGGCAGAGGGCAGCTCCTGGCAATGTCTGGCTCCCAGAACTTCCGCTGACATTTGTTGATGCCTTGTTGCGGGGAGGGTGCATCCCTCCCCTCCTTCTTCACTGCTCTCCTGCCTCACTTCACTCCCCTGCACCGCCAGTGGGTTTTCTAAGGAGCTACGGAAAGCCACATCTCTACATGGCTTTAAGAAAATCATCCAGGTAATACACTCCTGCAGTCAAAATTCAAGAGAATGGAGACTTGTAATGAAAGCCTTCCTCTCACGGCTTCCTGCACCCCGCCCCCACCAGTAATCACTGCTTCAGTTTTCCTTGGGTTTCCTTCAGAGTTTCCTTGTGCATATACAGCAAAAGCAGTATGTATTTCCCCACTACCCACTTTTTACCCACATAGGCTAGGGTGTCGTACACACTGGTTTGCAACCCCCCACCTTAAAACAGCCTGGTGATGTTTTGCATATCAGCCCTCAGAAAACCTCCGAGCTCCTTCCCACAGCTGCAGAGTACCCTCTTGTCTGATCGGACCGACTGTAATTTAGTTGACCCATCCCTGGGTGGGTGAATGTTTCAGGGCTACTGGTCAAAGCTGCGGTGAATAACTTCCACACGTAGCCAAGGGTAAGTTTACCTGCAGGAAAGATGTCCAGAATGGGTGGCTGAACCGAAAGGCTCGTGATGGGGATGTGATCGTCCCTGCAAGTTCCCCTCCACGACGGCCGAAGCAGTGTATACTCCCACCAGCATGCAAAAGAGAGCCTGTTTCCCTCTAGCCTTGCCAACAGAGTGTGCTATCAGACGCTTAGATTTTTACAAACTGGATAGGCATAAAATGGTATCCTGCTTAAAAAAAAAAAAAAAAGAAAAAACCCTCCGCTGTGTCCCCATTCCCCTCAGATAGAGTCCAGCTTCCTTGGGCAGTCACAGGGGTGGGCACCGCCTTGTCCGTGCTTAGGAAAAGGACATGGCAAGCCACGAAAATGGGTGCGGACACAACTCACCAAAGCCTGGGCTTGGTGTCCCAGCAAAGAGTCAGGAGGAGGCAGAGGAAGCCTTCATGGGGGAGGTGGCATCTGAGCTGCGCCTTGAGAGACAGGTTGGAACTCGACAGGAGTTAAGGGGGGAAGGCGGGGAGGTGTGTGTAGTCCTGGATGGAGATGGGGGATGTCTGGGTAGGCGGAAGAGCCCAGTGTGGTCAGAGGACCTAGGAGGAGATGAGCCTGCGGGGGTTGGGGCCAGGTCTCCAAGGCCACGTGAAAGAGCTGGGGGTTTAACCTGTATGATAGGAATACAATGAAGCCTTTTGAGAGGGTGTGTGAAGTGGGTGGGTGAGGAGGTGCTGTTTAGTTGGGACTCCTGATTTAAAGTGAAAGAGAACCTTATTCAAAGTGGCTTAAGGAAAAAATGAGTGGATTGGCTTAAGAAAAAAAAAAACTTGCGTATGTCAGCGTCAGGCATGGCTAGATCCAGGGACTTAAGTGATGTCATCACAAATTTGTCTTTCATCTTTGGCTCTGATTTCCTTTATTGGCCTCATTCCAAGGCAAGCTCCAGGCTTTTCTCCCAGTAGAAATCTTGCTCATCTTTCCTAATAATTTCAGCGAGTCCCCGGGAAGCCACTCATTGGACTGATTTGGTCAAGTGACTACCCCTCAACCAATCACTATGGCCAGGAAGATGGGATGCACTGATTGGTCAGGACTAGGTCACATGATTACTCATGGTGGAGGGGTTGGGTATGACAGGGTGGCCTCTGCTTCATGTACACCACAAAGTCTGGGGTAGCATCCTCAAAGTAAAATCAAGGTACAGTGACCAGAAGAGAGAACAACACGCTTCTATGGGGGATAGATTAAAGGTGGGGAAACCAAAAGGGAGGCTCCCTTTGAACTCCTTCTCAGAAGGCGTGGTATGTGGGCCTGAGCGCCCCCTTGTGGCGACGAGGCGCTCTCCACCTGCTGTTGCATCCTGGTTCCACTTGGAGACTGCAGACCTAGTCCTTAAAACAGGTCAGGCAGCCTTTAAGGGCAGGGCTGGGCAAAGACGCCAGGCCCTGTGCCAGCCTGGGACCCCCAGGCAGTGTGTGACAGCGGTGTCTGGAACCCCCACCCCTCCTGCCGCTGCTGGCCTCATATTTTAAGTCTGTTTGGAGTGGCCGGCACTTCACGGGACTCTGCTGAGCCTTGAGTGTCCAGGGCAACAGCATTTAACCTGCTGGAGCAGGTGTGAAGGCCACTCTGAACCCCTCCCCAGAGGCCCCAAGAGGAAAAGGAGGCTCAGTTCTTCCTGGGCAACTTTCTCTGCGGTGACGGGGTGACCGAGACTGGTCTGAGAATCTTGTACAGTGGGCCACTCCACGAGCTTTGCTTGTCAGTCTCGATTTACTTTGTGGGGTGGGTATGTGACTCTGAGTCCTGCAGGTAGGAGTGCCAAGCCCCTGAGAGGGCCAGAGGCTCCGTCCTGGCCCAGTCAGGTGCCCCTTTCCCAGTCCACACCCCCAGGAAGGCTCCAGCCTTGTCCCCTGTAACATATGAGGCATCCCTTCTTTTATGCCGTAACATCACTTTGTAGTTTTCTTTGGCTTGGGAAGGCCTGTGTTGGATGGGGTCCATTCCCCAAGGGCAAGGAAACCTGTCCTTGTTGTCAGCACAGAAGCCACTTCCCCAGGGACCCTTCTGCCAGCCAGGCCACATGGCTTTGTGGCCTTACTCCCCACATTTCTCCCTCACAGCCCTCTGCTTTATAGGTATATATTTGAGTGACTCTGTTATTATTTTTCCCACCTTGACTCTGAGGTCCCCAAGGTCAGGGTCTGGGGCTGTTTTTGTATTCCCTTGTATCACTGGGGACTGGAACAGTGCCTGGCACATAGTAGGTGCTCAGTAAATTGTTGTTGCATAAGCAAATGAATGGCCAGCAGTGCCATTGGGCACTTTCCTGCTTCTAGGATGTGGATGATGATGAGAACAGGAGAGACTCACAGGAGGGTGGCCACTGGGGATGGCTAGACTTTAGAATCAAATCCTGGCAGCACAGCCATGAAGGAGCCAGAGTCCCAGCCGCCATTTCGCCTCCTGCCCCATTTCCCAGGGCAATTAAGTCAATGCTCAGTGGCTCGATGAAGTTTGTCCAGGCAGGGCTGGAGCTAAGACTCGGATGCTGGACTCCCAACTCTAGGTGTCGGGGGAGGGGGGCACGCAGGGGATGCCTGTGCTGAGGATGAGCCCTGGCTGCCCAGCTGGTCAAATCGTGCTGGATGATGGGCGGCTGTAGGGGAGAGCGAGTGCGCACTCAGAAGCCAGCAGCCCTGGGTGGCAATCCCAGCTCTGTCACTCACAAGCTGTGTGGCCTCAGGCCAGTTACTTCACATCTCGGCTGCAGTTTCCTTAGCAGTGAAATAGGATTAAAAAACCTTCCCTTCTGAGGAATGCTGTGAGGGTTCTGAGCATGCATGGCTAGGGCCTGGGACATGGTAGACACTCCACAAAAGCTGGCACTTGATATCTCCTGGTCTCCGAGGGAAGGACGGTGAGAAGCAGGGGCCCAGGGGAACTATGAAGTGACAGGGGTCCCTCTGCCTCCCCTCTGCCCCCTGAATGCCCACACATCCCAGCAGACCCCAGAGTAGCTGCTGTGCCCAAGCTAATGAAAACGTCTTGTGAGTGCTCACCAGAAGTTCATTAAGACCACGAGCTGTGCATCAGCGGCAAAGGAAGGTCAAGACTCTCTATGGGAGTTAGTGCTTCAGGGACCTTGAGTGCAAGACGGAGGGGTGTTTATTTGTAGGCTGGTAGCAGACAGGTGTGTGGCCAAAGTTCCCCGGAGTTCCCAGTAGCTCCACCCTTCCCCCAGCCTTGCCTGGGCCCCTGCACCTGGGAGGGGAGAGTTACCTGTTGGGAGCTGGACAGAGCCATCATTGCAGGGCCTAAGGGACCAGGACAGGCCAGTTTTGAGGAGGAGAGAATGTTCTGAGGTTGAGAATGCCATCTGCAGAAGGGGAGCCTGGCAGGTGGGGGTGAGGGGGTGGGGCGGGGGCCCTGGGCCCCAGTCCCTGGTGGTTGCTGTGTGAACTCGTCTGCCCCTCTGGGGGCCCCGGGGTGCTGATCTGCAAGATGGGAGGCAGCTCGCAGGAGAGTTATGAGGGTCATGCCAATGCGGGGCAGCCCTGGGGCAGACAGTGGACAGTGACACCAGGGCCTCGCCTCCTCCACCCTTGACCTTTGGGCCTAACAACTCCACAACTCTCAGGAAAGATGGAAGCCAAGGGGAAGGAAGAGAAGCCGTTTCTTTGAGTCAAGGACCTGGGCTCAGCGGTCTCTTTACAAACGGGCATCGTTTGGACTGCACACAAGTGACACGCTCGTGCCTGTGCCTTCGCAGGGAAGCTGGGTTACTGGGATGGTCTCAGGACCAGGACTTGGAAACGGCAGTCCTTTCCTCATCATCTCACCCACTTGCGAGCCCCTCCCCTTCCCCACCTGGCTCCTCCCATAAGCTTCCTGTACCTCCCACAAGGGTCATGGGAAGGCTGGAGGAGTGAGGGGCTCCATTTCCTCTCTATCCACTGGTTGTGCCCCCCACCTGAGGGGGCTGCCAGAGTCCTGGGTGGGACCGCCTGAACCCCTGATCAGCCCCCAGGGCTGTCATCCCCAGCACGACCCTGTCCCTTAGCCACCCTGCTCTTTGCTGGGCCTTCCCTCCGAGGGCTCAGGTGCATGCAAGGCTGACGGGAAAATGCTGAAGTGTGAAGTGGTGTACAAGTTCAAGGGCTTCATTCCCAATTTTCTCAGAACAGGCCTCCTGACTTCGCCACCAACTCTGTCATCACCCTGAGTTACAATCCTCTGGGGGCTGTACACTCCGGGCAGACGGGCGGGGCTCGGTCTGGCTCCACTGTCAGGTCCCCAGTGACTGGACATGTCTGCTTCTTGGAGTCTTGGTTTGCCCACGTGTGAAACTGGCATGACAGCACCCGCTCCTTCAGGTTAACAAATGAGCTGACCCACGTCCACTTCTGCTACAGGTTGTGCTGTGTTCCCTCTTCTCACCCCAAAACACATTCTGAACCCTGGTACCTGTGAAAGTGAGCTTATTTGGAAATGGGTCTTTGCAGGTGGCTAAGATGAGGCCATTAGGTGGGCCCTAATCCAGTGTGACTGGTGTCCTAATGACAGGGGACATGACGTGAGCGGAAGAGGAAAGAAGGCGGAGGCAGTGACGTGTAGTCACACCAGGGATGCCGTCACCAGAAGGCAGGAGACAGGCATGACAGACACTCCCTCCAAACCTCCAGAAGGAAGCAGTGCCGCCCACACCTTGACTTTGAACTTCCAGCCTCAGAAGCATGAGGAGTGCATTTCTGCTCTTGCCAGCTGCCCAGCGTGTGGTGCGGTGTCAGGGCGCCCAGGCCGACTGATTCAGACCCTGGCACAGTCACTTCTACGTGGCAGCTTGTAGCGTTAGATACTGGTTTGCTGTCTCACCGCAGATGGTGGGTCCAAAGGCCTGAGGTGCCCTCAGCAAACACGGAGCCCCTACTCGGTGCCGGGCAAGCACTAGGCAGGGACATGGCATCACACGTCTGGCCCCCTCGGCCCCCTCACATTTACGGATGACCAGGTGAGCTGGTCGGAGACCACCCTTGATGTCGTCTTTCCCATCCTCAGGGCTCAGTCCCAGCTGTCTGTGTCCAGCTCCCTAATGTCCATGGGACAATGTCTGTCCCAAGGGAGGTCAGTGTCCAGCACAATGCCAGGCACACCAATGCCCTGTGAAAGTGTCCCAACTGGGAAGCCAGGCGAGCCCCTTGAAGAAAGGGACATGCAGTGAGCCCCCAAGGCCCCCAGTCTTGCCCTGGCCCGGCAGCTCGGGGCCCCTCCTCCCCACCTCCGAGTCCTTCTAGCTGGGTGGCACGTGAACACTTATCTCCATTTTAAGAATATGATAGAGCCGGCGATGCTGAAAATTCTCGTGTTAATGGCGGCGGTCTGCAGTTTCATTCCACTTTAATAGGAACCATCTGCTGTGAGCCGGCAGCAGGCTCAGCCGGCTCGTCTCCCTGGTCCACCCCGAGTCAGGTTGGGGAGACGGTGGCTCCATAAGGAAGGTTGTGCTGGGGCCCCCAAATGCTCAGGGAGGGTCTTAGAAATGTCCCTTGAGGCTGGGGCCGAGGGTAGGACATGCAGAACCCCAGGCTGGTCCCTCTGTCCTCTCTGGCCAGGACTGCAAGGCCCGGGGAGGGCCATGGGACCACCTGGCAATGGCCATGGTAAAGCGGAGGGGAGGGCAGGAGAGGCAGGGGTGAGGCCCCTGCCCTTGAACCCACTGTGCTTGCCCATCCTGCCAAGTCCTCAAGAGAGGCATGGGGCTCAGGCAGTAGCTCTGGCTCTGCCACTGACCCAGTGACAGGCCCATCACTTTGACCCCTGGTGCCTCAGTTTTCACCTTTGTTGCACAGGGGCCCTGGAACACCCACATCAGAGAGCTGCTGTGAGCACTGCGGCAGTGTGGCCGGGACACCCTTGCAAAACTGACCTGACCACCATGGTGACCGGGTCGGGAGGAGGGTGGGCCTCTTCTGCTGTTGGGGGTAACCTAGTGCGGGGCTGCTGCTGCCCTCGCCCCCCAGCTCTGGCTGGGCACGGTGATGAGGCCATGTGAGCCGAGGCCACCTTCCAGCCCAGGCCCCGGGGACAAAACGAGCAGGAGCCAGAGCCAAGCGGGAAAAGAGAGTGCTTCTGGAGTCCTAGAACAAGCGTCTCGTCCCCGCCCGCTGGACTGAAGTGAGCAGGTGGGGACCCAGCGCCGGGGCTATAGGGAGGTCAGGCTGGGCAGGGGGATCTTGTAGCCGCTCCGGAGCAGCACGAGGCAGGCGCCCAGCCCCAGGGACCCCGCCAGGAGCACCGCGCCCAGGGCCTTGAGGAAGGAAGTCCTGGTGCGGGTGAAGGAGCCAGGGGCCATGATGGCAAGCAGAGCTGTGCTGACTGTGAGCGTGTACAGGATGGAGACGCCTGTGTTGAGCGCGACGATCTTGCCAAATTTGGCAAAAGGGGCGATAATGCAGAAGAAGAGGGGCACTGTGGCGATGACTGTGGTGAGGGCGCTGGAGACGATGGCCACGCCCACGTGCCGCACGGCTTCCAGAGTTCGCCACTGGCGCTGGGAGTGGGCGTCCTGGGAGCGGGTGAGAGCAGAGGCTGGGGTGGGGGACCTGCCACGACAGCAGGACCCCTCCCTGCCTGGGGCTGGGGTGCTGGGGTGTTGGGTCAACATGCAGCGCCTGCCAAGGCCAGGCCTGCCCTGGGGAGCCCCAGCTCTGCCTCGGTAAGTGGGCTGATTCCTGCACCAGCTCTACAGGGGTGTGGGGAGATGAGATGGTTTCCCTATAGCAGCTCACAGCACATAGTGGGGCACCCCTGCCCCCACCCCCCCATGCATTACTGTTGCCATGACAACCAGAATGCTGATGATTTGCATAGTAGGTCCTCATAAATGGGAGCCCTAATTGGAACTGACTTTCTTCTTTTGACTACAAGCAGCTACATTTCTAAACAGTTTAATTTACATACTATGAATGTTTTCATACCAATACAACTCCAAACTAGGAGAAAACAATCTTCATGGGACTCAGGGCTGGTTTGGGTACTGAGCCAAGAGCATGTTCTCACTGAGCCCCTGAGGGCCAGCTGGTGGCCTCAGGGTCATGAATGAAGGGCCCAGCCCTGCTCCTCAGGCTGGAGTGACACTGGGACTCAGGGGGCCAGAAGCAGAAAAGGCCCTTGGGTGCTGCCTGGTCCAACCCCTGGGGCTCACTTAGGGAGGCTGGGGGAGAGGACCCACCAGGGCCCAGAGCGCTGCTTTGGGGAGCTGCTGTGGAATTAAGTCCCCTGGGAGATCGGACCTGGACACCACGCTTCTAGAACACATCACGACTGGGGGTTGGGCATGGAGGAGTCCAGCTGTCCTGGGATGCTCCCTGCTGCACTGGGGCAGGGCAGCACAGCCCAGGGGCTCACCTCGGCCTGGTGGGGGGGCAGGCTCTCTCCGGCTAGCAGGTAGCCCTCGACCAGATGGACACAGTAGTCCACGGAGGAGCCGACGAGGATGGACAGGGAGATGGCCTCCACGGCGCCCATCTCCCAGCCGCTCCAGTACATGATGGTCACCACGAGGCAGACGATGCCTGCAGGGGCAGGGACAGCGACAGCAGGGTGGCGGCTGGCACCTGGTCCCACTGCATGGACCCAGAGCGGTTCTAGGGGAACTCAGAAGGTCCCTGGGCAATGGGGGGGCAGTCTAGAGTGGAGCCCCGCCTCTGGCAGCAGGAGGGGCAGGGCCAGAGAGAGATGTGGGCAGCAACACATCACTGGGCGGAAAGCTATACCCGGTGATATCTGGCTCACCTCGGGAGCAGACTTGTGGGGCACAGTCCTACAAATGACTATCACTGAGGCAGCACTGTGCAGAGGGCATTTTGCTGGGGGTCAGGGTGGGGTTGATCGGAGGCCCAACACTGAGGAGATGGGACAGTGCAGGGCTGGGAGGAACCTGCTGGATGGCCACCCACCAGTGGGGCCCTTGGCTGCAGCCCACATACCCAAGATACTCAGGAGCACGGGCAGCAGCAGCAGCACGTGGGTGGTGAACACGGCCACCGCGGCCACACAGATGAGCAAGGACAAGGCCAGGCCATACAGGGCACTCTGCACCCCTGCCGGTGAGAGGAGAGGGCCCTCAGCATGGGCAGGGCACCCACAACCCTCCCTCACCCCCACAGTTCGGAGGTCACTGGGGTCAACCAATGGGCATGGCCCCACAGCTGGCTGGGAAAGCTACTTGACCTCTCTGCTCCTCCATTTCTTCATCTGTAAAATGGGGCAAGAGCAGTACCCACCCACAGGCCCCGTATGGAGTTTAAAGAGATAATACAGGTCAGGTGGCCTGGCCCGGTGAAGGGCTCAGAATGATAGCAACCGCCGTGGTGGCCATTGCTTTTCCTTTGCACCCTTCCTGGGAACGACCCAGTAGCCAGATGCCCCTGGAGGAGAGCAGGAGGGTACCCAAACTCTGGTTGCCGGTCAGTGTTCCCGGCTACGGGGTTGTTCCTGCATCTCCCGGGCTCTGGGCCAGAACTGAGATGACAAGTGTGGCTCAGACGGGCCACGACCTGCCCTCTCTGCCCATCACCTCCAGGTGCCCCAATGCTGCCAACCATCCCACGGGAGCCAGGGTGGGGAAGGGGGAAGAAGGAAGGGGGAAGGGGGAAGAAGGAAGGGGGAGGGGAGGGCCGGCTGCTGCTTGCCTATGATCTCCATGAAGATCTGCTTCCAGTGCTCGCAGGTCTGGAAGCCGCGGCGCAGGGCTGAGCCCTCGGGGAACATCTGCAGCTGCTGTTGCAGGAAGCCCTCCCAGCGCAGGTAGTCCGAGTAGGTCTGGAAGGAGGACTTGCCTTTGTACGTGGTCTGTGGAGACATGAGCCGGTGAGACAGGCAGGTGGTGGTGGCCCCCTCACCCTTCCCAGGCCATGGCTGATCTTTTCTGGGGCAGCCAGTCCTTGGCCACCCGTGAGTGGAGCACGTTGTGAGTGGAGCATGTTGTGAGGGAAGGGTCAGCCAAAGCAGGACAGCCACCTGCCAGCTTCTGGGGACATGTTCCCAGCACCAGCAACAGGTTCCAATGCATCCAAAGTCCCCGCCCGTTTCCAACAGAGCCACTTCCAGCTCCCAGAGCCCTCCTGCTCGTGTCCCACCCTCTGCCTGCAAAGCCAGCTCCCATTCGTCCTTCAAGGCTCACTACAGTTCTGTCTCCTCCAGGAAGCCTTCCTTGATGCCCCAAGATGGGCATCCTCTTGGCTCAGCAAGAAACCTATAGAGAGAAATCTATTACTTTTTAAGTGCCCAAATTCAGATAATGGCCAGATGCCCCAGAGCAGGAGAGGACCCAACCTCTGGCTTGTGAATCACAGTTCTTGTTACTGCCCAGCAACCTCCCGTCTGCTAGCTGGACTGGGAGTCCCGCCCAGTTCCCAGTGTCCAGCTGGAGGAGCTGTTCAGGGGGCAGGGGGTGGACACGAGCACTCATTCTCCCCTGGACCTTCCACCCGAGTTATTTCACTGGCCCGGTTCTGCTCCACACGGGTTCTGCTCCCCGTGTCTGAGTGAGTTGCAGTGTGTATGAGCGCATGCGTGCAGCGGAGTGTGGGTGTGGGTCAGCTTGGAAGTGACATCACTCGGAGAAGCCTGCGCAGGGACTCTCTCGTCTCCAAAACCACGTGTGGCTCTAGCCTTCCTGACAAAGAAAGGACATTCCGACACCTGCTACGACAGGGGCCGGCCCGGAGGGCACTGTGCCGAGGAGATGAGTCGCAAGCACACGCTGTGCAATGCCACTTGGGCGGCTCAGAGAGGAGTCAAAGTCACGGGGACAGAAAGGAGAATGGTGGTCGCAGGGCTGGGAGGAGGGGACAGAGCTTCAGTTTTGTGTGATGAAAAGTGAAGAGACAGGAGGTGGCAATGGTTGTGCAGCAGTGTGGACTGAACTGTACACTCCCAAATGGTCAAGACAGTCAATTCCATTACATTTCACCACAGTTAACAACTTCCTGGGCTTTGAACCAGTGTCTGCAGTAGCCTGGGGCTCACTGAGGGCTGGGAGGGTCCCCAGGCCCCCTGGCTGGTGGCTGGTGGTTTGGCTGTCTGTATAGTGAGTGGCACATGTGGTAGGAAGAAAACGGGGGCCACTTGTATACCCTCGTCACCATCACTGTCATTCCCCAGTGCCCTCCCATGATCTCCCCGTTGCTTCTCCACGACCACTAGAGGGCAGGCAGGGGTCTGGGACCCTGTTCTTGAGGAGGAACTTGGGGCCAGAGGGGACGAGCTCCTTGCTCCAGGCCACAGAGCACACAGGGGTCAGAGCAGGACTGCGCCTCAGGTCACAGCATGGAGGTGGCAGGGGCAGACTTGGCGAGCCAGGGCTCTGAGACCTGTAGATGCCCAGGGCAGGGCGTGCATGTCTGTGCATGCATGTGCACGTGTGCACATGTGCCTTCTTGGGCAGAGCCCGGAGTGTCCGGGTGAGAGAGGGAGAAGTGAGGTATGGGACAGCCAGTCCCTTGGCTTCCGAGTCCCTCTGCGGGCGGCCCAGCACTGAGGTCTGTGGCCCCATACTGGCCCCCCACAGTGGCAGAGGGCAGTGTCCTGTTGTGTCACCAGCCCCTAACCCCACATGCCCCTGCCCCCCGGAGGCTGCAAGAGGATGCAGATGCCGGGCAGGTGGGGAGGGAGGGCTGTGGGAGTGGCTGGTGGCCTGCATGGTACCAGGGCGGAGCCCTGAGGGCTGGTTCAGCACTCCCTGCCCACGCTCATCCAGAAGGTGCCCTTGGATGAGCAAGTCCACCTCTCTGGGCCCTGCATCCCCTTCTGAAGAGCAACCCCTCTGCTCTGGGACAAGGGCCAGGGGTCAGAGGTGACGCATGCAGGGCTGCCAGGGGCTCACCGACTCAAAGGCCATGGAGATCCACTGCACGCGTCCCTCCTTGACGCCCACGGCCCCGTGCGACAGCTGCCCGGGCAGCAGGTTGGGCTCGGGCAGCTCCCTGCACTCTGGGTGCAGCATCTGCAGGAAGGAGGAGATGCTGTAGCCTGCAGGGAGGAGAGAGGGAGTGGGGTTACCCGGGAGAGCACCCCTCCCCAGCCCACCCCTCCCAACGTGCCCATGTGCCCACCTGCCAGGGTGGGAGTGTGGGGGGGGCATAAGCCCTCCCTCTGACCTCAGGTCTGAAGCCTGCGTGGCCATGGCAACATCACTGGGAACCTACGCCACCCGCCCACCATCCCCATGGAGAACGGCGTCCTGTGCTGTCTCAGGGAGAGAGAGCCTGGTCATGCACAAGCCCACTCTCTTCTGGAAGACACGCCAATGTCCGCATCCCCCACCCGGCCCCAGGGTGGCTGCTCATGCACAGAAACATGTCTGCAGGTCCCCAGTCCCTCCTTCCTCGGAGAAGCTGGTGCCCCACACACCTGAGGGCAGGCACTGGGCACCGCCTGGCTTCACCAGCTCTGCATTCCCTGCGATGGCTTTGCAGAGGCGACACAGGTGCCCAATTTCTTTGAAGAGGTCAAAGCTGCCGTCGTAGATGACGCTGCCCTTTCCCAAGGAGACACAAGCCAGTGCAGGCCGCTCAGTGAGTTGGGAACTCAGTCCTGGGTCTCCATCATCGTTACCACGAAGTTGGAGCCCTGGTGTGGCACCCTGGGGTCCCCGCCCAAGCCTGCCCCCAGGGGTGCCATTTGCTCCCCTTACTGCCCACCCCACACAGGCCCCTTTGGCGTCACATCCTTGCTTTCACTCTCAACCCTCTCCCTTGTGCTTCCCGCTCTCCTCTGCCTCCGCATGGCCAAACCCTCCCCGACCTCCTTGGGAGGAGGCCTGGCCCCTCCCCGCCTCCCCGCCTCCCAGCCCTCCTCTGAACACCTATGGCCTCTCTGTCTGGGCCAAACAGGCTGAGGTCCTCCAACCCCACCTGCCCCCAGATCACTTTGTGTCTGACCCTGGGCTCCCCGCTAGACTGACTTCTGGAGGCAGTGGCACCTTCGTGCCCGATCCAGTCCCTCCCAGCATGCACCCAGCTCCCATCACAAGCCAGGAACGGCCCTCATCACAGCCCCTCCAGCGCCTCTCCCTTCCAACACCCGGGAGCCAGCGTGGAACACGGACATGCACAAGGGGAGGGAGGCCCCACGGGGCAGGGGTGCCTACAGCAGGCCGGGAGGAGGTTTTACATGCATGAGTTGCCCTCACCTCCGTCCCAGCCCCAAATGGGGAGGGACAGCCAGCTCAGGCCCCTGCGTGTGTTCAGACTCCTGGGTGACTCTGAGAGCTCAGCTGTGCTCAGTCCTCAAGAGGAATGACACCCAGGGACCCGTGAGGGTCCTGTGCGGCCTGGGGAAGGTGGCGGGGGGGCTGGGAGGGTGGCCTCTGGGCTGGTCCTTGTTGGTAAGCCTGGCTGGATGGGACCTTTGGCATCTGCTCCAAGTGGGCCCACGTACCGGGTCCCCGATGACGTGGTTGTCCACCTGCCGCGTGCGGTTGATGCCCACGATGCCGAAGACCACAAAGACCATGGCGCCCGTGTCCACCAGCGGCCGCACTGCCGGCTTCCCGCAGCCTGTGTTCACGCAGGGGTTGAAGCCGAAGGTGGCCGAGAGGCGGGCCCTGGGCCCTGCGGGGGGAGTCGCTGTTGCAGTGGTGGTGCTGCCTAGGCCCTCAGGTCCCACTGCCACCTCCCCGAGTGTACCTTTCTCGCTGGGCACGTAGAAGAAGCCTTTGGTGGGCCCATCGGGGCTGGAGCTGAGCAGGCAGCCGGGAGGTGCGGCACACACGCGTCCATGGAAGGGCGGCTTGTGGGACTGCGAGAAGTACAGTTTCCTGTGGGGGCAAGGGAGGCAGGGCTGAGGTCGATGGCCAGGGGGACTGGGGGAGGTGAGGCAGAGGGATCACATGCAGGGGCGGGAAGAGTGTGGGGGACGGCCTTGGGCTCGCCCAGCCCAGGGATCTGGGGTCTGCAGGCTCATTCTTGTCCAGCCCCTGCCAACACCTACCCACTGTGTGGGGCTGCTCAAGGTCCTCCCCGTACAAGATTCTCCCACACTGGTGGCATGAGGGTTGGAGAGCTGCAGTTCCCAAATTGCCCTCTAGAGGTGCAAGAATTCACCCAGGGGCCCCAGGGCAGCCTTGGCGGTCCCTGCTCAGAAGCTCTGCCACCTCAACCTCGACAGTTATGGAGACTCGAGATTCTGTTTTGAAGAAAAGCTTCTATGGTCAGCTTGCTCACCACTGGACTTGATGTAGCTCAAGGTTCTTTCTAGAATGTTCTAAGCTCATCCAAGAAGCCTGACCCCAGTCACTGTTGTGTATGTGCAGAGCAAGCCCAGCTCTGGGCTCAGGGGAGGGTAGACCTGGCAGGAAGGGCCCACCAGGCCCATTCTGGTCACCCCCTGGCCCCCATGCCTCAGCCCTGGGCCCCCAGTGGTGTTCAGCCTTGTGTGGGTGCTGGTGGTCCTGAGGCCAGGCCGTGTCAGAGACCCTGGCCCCAGGGGCCCACCAGTGCAGGGCCCCACACTGCCCTCAGAGCTTGTACATAATTTGTAATGGCCTTGCAGTGGACCTGCTGGTGGCTGTCTCCCACTGGTCGGCCCCAGGGCAGTGGCAAGCGGTCTCGTCTACCACCAGATCCCCAACACGTGCACGGTGCCAGCACACGGGCGGTGCTCAGGGTTTGTGAAATGAATGAAGGGGGAGAGCAAAGATCCGGGGCCACTAATAGCCTCAGTGGAAAAACGCATGTAGGGCCCTGGGCCAGGACCCGGGGATGGGGCCTGGGGAAAGACGCCCGGCTGGCTCAAGGCACCCCGAGGCACAGAGTGCAGGGAAGCACTATTCTGGGCACTGACTTCACACCAGGCACAGGCAGGCCTGAGCGCACCACACAGTAGGTACACGTGACAGAGTCCCTCCTGCCACCTTACAGCCTGAGGAGGGACACGCAGTGCCGTCTGAATTAACTATCTACACGGAGAGTGAGGTGAGGGCCTTGGAGAGGAAGCGCCCGGTGCACTCAGCCCTCACTCGTTCAATGGGTGTTCACGGAGCAGCGGCTCTGAGCCAGGCCTGTGCTGGGTGCTGGGGACGCGGCGAGGACTGGCCATCGTGGACCGGAGCTCCCGAGGGGAGACTGGCAATCAGCCGGTAGTTGGGGATGATGCAGGTGGTGACAGGGCCAGAGAGAGGTGGTGTTGGGGAGAGACCAGGTGTGACTATTTTACGTGGGGGACAGCCTCTCCCAGGAGGGGACAGTGGGCTGGGGCCTGAGTCTTGAGAAGTGAGCCACTCGAGGAGTGGGGAAGAGCATTCTAGGCAGAGGGCCCGGCAGACGCAAAGGCCCCGAGGTGGGAACCGCTGGGCCGGGCACACTGAGGAGCAGCAAGGTGGCTGGCGTAACCCACCAGGAGGGAGAGAGGCAGACAGGGGAGCAGATCACTGGCTGCTGTCTTTGCTGGTGTTCCCGCCCCCGTGTCTCGGGCAGAGAAATATCTGAACTGACGTGTGGAAAGGGACGTGGTTTCTTAGATGCACCTCTGGCATCAGGGCGGCAGGGGAGGGGAGTGGACGGGAGGGGCTGGGAGGGAGGGAATGGGCTTCTCAGCGAGGCTCCATTACCGGGTGTGCTGCTGCTCCTTGGCGGCCACGTAGAAGCTGAAGTCAAACTTCCAGCCCCGCTTGGAGTCACAGGCCAAGGTCGTCACCAGCCACTTGCGGGCGGGGCTTGCCGCCTGGAGCTGCCCTACTGTAGACATACAAGCGGTCAGCTTCTTGGTGAAGTTACCAAAAGGCGCTTTATACACCTAAGCAGTGGGTCGACAGAGACAAGACACGTGACTCCAGGAGGCTGCCTCCGCCAGGGCCTGGACTCAGGCGCTGTCCCTCCCTCCTCTGCCTGGCCCACCCAGTCCCGGCCCCCAGAGTGCAGGGGAGAGCCCTGGGCAGGGGCTCAGGAGGCCTGGGTTCCAGTGGGGAGATCATGCCAGCCCTTCCTTTCCTCTCTGAGCCTCAGTGCTCCCTTCGCCCGAGCACCGATCCCATGCCAGGCCCTGAGCCGGGCTCACAGCAGTGAGCTAGCGGGGGCAGTCCTTGCCCTGGAGGGCTGCCAGGTATCGTGGCTTTAGGTTCTTTCAGGGCCAGGACTTAAACGGCCATGGGGATGACACAGGATAGATGAGCAAGGGGAGCGGAGGGCCAGCCAAGAAGGACGGCCAGGCCAGGGCTCTGCGGGAGGTGACCTGTGTGTTGACACCCGAGTGAGGGTCAGCACACAGGAAGTGCCTGGACCCCTCCTCTTTCAAGTGGACAAATGTGCCGGCACACCTGTTAAGTGCCACTCGGGAGGCTGCGACGTGTTAAGGAAACACCAATGATTCCCTCGAAGAAAAACCCGGAGGCCTGGCGTGGCCTTTGGAGCCCCTTCTCTGGGCGCCGGAGCAGCTGCCAGGGGCAGCGGTCTCACGAATGGTGACCAGGGATCGGGCCCTCTCGGCCCTCGGAGGCTCCGTGACGATGCACAGGCCATACCTCGCGTGTCTCCCACAACCTGACCGGGACTTTTCATAGCCCGCTTCACAGAGGAGGAAGCTGAGGCTCAGAGAGACTAAGTCATCTGCCCAAAGGCACACAGGCTAGAAATGGCAGAGCCAAGACTTGAACCCAGGACTGGCTGACTCGGAAGCCTGCGCTCTTACCTCTCCACAGGGTCCCACCACAGACCTGGCCAGGGGCGGGGCAAGGCAATCGGCCTGCAGCCACTCCCACCTCATGACCCGGACTCCCCCTCCCTGCACGGCAAGTGCCCCACAGCGGGGCACTGAGGACCCCTTCCCCTGGTCGTGGTGACTGGCTTCAAGATGGCCCAGGCTCACCTGGAAGGAGGACACCTCCCCGTCCCCAGGGGACACGATCTGCCAAGGGGCAGGTAGGCTGGCGTTGAGGGAGAACCTGTAGACGGCCGGGCGGCCTCTGCTCATCACCTTGGAGACGTACACGGTACCTGGGGAGTCTGGGGGACAAACGAGGGGTAGGTGGGGGTGTGCTGTCACCTCAGCTGCACCCCCTGACCCCGGGGCAGTCCCCTCTCTGCCCACTGAGGAGCTGAGCCCTCAGCTCCTCCCGAGACCTTGGTGGTGGTGGCCACCAGGGTGGGGTAGCTGTGTGAATAGTGGGGGATGATGCGGTGGTCACTGGGTCAGGGTGAGGCATGGGTGGGGGGAGTGACAGCAATGGCGACTTGCTGGTGACACTGTGTCGGCACAGACTGGGGTAGTGGCAGCCATGGGAGCAGCGTGGACCTGAGGCTGGGGCTGGGAATGACAACGGTGGGCACAGGTGGGTGACCATGGTCATATAGAACTGCCCTTCAAGGGACTTAATTCCTACACGAGTCCCAGCACCCACCTCTGACGGAGACCCCAGTGTCCAGACGTCCCTGCCCTCCCCCACTCAGGGTGGATTTGGTGCACAGGGCAGGGTCACGGGCACGCAGGCTGGGCTGGAGTGAGGGCCAGAGGAGAGCCCACAGTTCCAGCTGGGGACAGCTGGGGGGGGACAGTGGTAGGGGACCCAGTTCACCCTGAATTCAGCAGCCATCCAACCCACCCACAATGACCCAAGAACAAGGTTCTCATCCCCCAGGAGACCTTAGTCTGCTCTCCTCACAGAGCCCCCGCACCCTGCCCCAGGGAGGCCTCGCTCCCCACTGACCCTGCAGGGTGGTCTCGGGCCGGCCAGCCCACAGGACCCCTGAGCCCCGCTTCTTCTTCTCCAGGGACGTCCGGAGGTTGCTCTGCAGGCTGCGGGGCTTCTCCTGGAACAGACCTGCCCCCCACCGAGCCGCGTCAGGGGCCGCAGTGCCACCCCCACTGGGCCCAGTGGGGGAGGGCAGAGGCTGGGACGGGGGGGGGGGGGGGGACAACCCCAGGGACACGGGAGCTGCTGCAGGCCGATGGGGGCCCCGTCCCGCCCTCAGCTTGAGGAGGGGGATGTCAGAGGTCTGAAAGAAATCAAATGGAACTGAAAAAAACACAAAATATTGAATTTACAGGAACCTTAAGCAAGAGAAAGCACATGTCAGCCAGAGACGTTCTGAAGCTTTCCCTACTCCCACCCAAAGGCCTCGCTCTCCTGCTGTCAGACTGGACGATACCGTCCGTCCAGACGGTGGCTGAGGACCGAGCAGGACGTTGCTTCTCATGCTCGTAGCTCGTGATAGCTGCTCAATCACAGCACTGGCCGGGGGCGATCAGGAGCGGAACGTTACCGGCTAGCAGAGGTGGTTGGAGACGTTCCTCTTGTGCCCAAGGATTGTGGATGAGTTTTGCTTTTTAATGAGAGGAATTTTACACCTTCAAAAACTTAACCCTCACAATAGTCCTAGGAGGTCACTGTTGTTAACTCACTCGACAGGGAAGAGAGCAGGTCGGGGATGTTACGGGACCTGCAGGGGACATGAGAGGCAGAGCCCCATGGGGACCGGGTCTTGTCTGCCTCTTGAGCTGAAGCTCTCTGCCACCATGTGAAGGGGTCCCTTTAAGAGGCAGTCCAGAGTGCTAAGAGATGAAAGAGGCTGGACTCTGACTGAGGCCCCGGCCCTTCTCCAGATGCTTCCAGGAACTTCAGGATCACCCTGTGGTTTGCCCATCTGTGAAATGGGAGTGGATGTGGCTTCTGGCCTCCAGGCCCTGAGGGATAGCAGGAGCCCTTGTAGCAGCAGCGATAATGGAGTTTAATTTGTATGCCCAGGCGGGCAGGAGGGGAGCCGGGGGCGCGGCCCAGGCTGGCTCCAATTTAGGAGGGGCTCCTTGGGCACCTCTCTGAGCCGCAGTCAATTACCATGCATTTGGCTAATGCCATTACCAAGGGGAAGGCCAAGTTAATCTGAACACCACCCTAATTAGATGAAGGCAATTACAGCAGTCAGCGGGTCTTCTCCCAGGAGCTGAACGGGTTTGCCCAAGCATCTTCTCATTTGGTTTCTCACTGCCCTGGCAGAGCTGTAGGACCCTGGGTCGACTCACTCCCCTCTGTAAAATGAGGGCCCGGCCCAGGCTCTCTCCAAGGCAGGGAGACGTCTTTATTTCATTTCCTTGCTCCTCCCCGACATGCCCTGTCACTAAGTTCTGGGAAACGTCTCTTTACTCCACTGCCACCATCAGCACTCTGGTCCCAGCCCCCACCATCTCTCCCTCCCAGCTAACTGCTTTCCATTCTTCGAGTCTCTGCTTACACATGACCTCGTCTAGGAAGCCTTCCATGATGCCGAGCTCCCGGGCACCCTGTTCTTTCTCCATCACAGCTCAGATCTACTATTTCAATGGCTGGCCCCTAGCAGTGGAATGGACCCCCTGAGCTTGGGAAGCCTGTCCTACCCACTGCGGTGTCCCCAGTGCCAGGCAGCAGACACCCAGTAAATATTTGTTTAATGAAATGCGGAAACGCTGAGCGTGGGTCTCACATCTCTCAGGCCAACAGCCATTGAGGCCTGGACTCCAGAGAGAGCTGGGGCCCACAGAGGACCACCGGAGAAAAACCCTCACCTGAACAGGTGATACAGGAGATGCCCTCAGCGCTCAGGTTGTACTTGAGGTCCAGCAGCACTTGGATGTTGGTATCAGGCCGGAAGAGCAGGGGGGCACGGCTGGCGGGGCGCAGCCGGCTGGCGAACACCAGGGACAGGATGAGGATGGAGACAAAGAGCCCTGTGAGGAAAGGACACCGCACGAGGCGGGGCTGGGGCCCAGGCGATGCCTCAGGAGCCTTGACGCGGAGCTGCTCCCTTGATGGGGGAGCAGGGGGCAGGGATGCGGCAGGAGTGGGCAGGCCCTAGCCTGCCAGCCTATGGGCGAAGCTGGCTAGGGATTGGTCCAAGGGTTGGGGTCGGTTGCTGGGTATCACCTGGGAGTAAAATGTAAGCTCCATGCTCACACTCCTGGACAAGAACCAGCCACTATCTTAGAACATTTAGTTTATAAAGAGCTGGCTCATTCAGTTGTTTGTACACAAACCTAAATACGGTCGCCAATGAGAATAGCAACCGCACTCACAGTTTACCGAGCGCTTACTGCATACCGTGCATTCGGCTAAATGTGTTACACGCACCGTGGCATCCCTTCCACAATCTGCCTGCCCTGACCTTATCTTGCCTGACTTTACCCCAATCACAGGACGGGAAACTGAGGCTCAGACTGACCGACATGGCCAAAGTCGCCTAGCCAGCACTTAGTAGGTCTGGAGTCCAACTCAGCCAAGCTGGCCTAACTCCGGAGCCCAAGCACTGAGTGCTCTGCTGTATGGCCCAGCGTGATGACTAGCACGTAGTAGGTGCTCAATAAACAAAAGCTACTGCGGACCAGCTACATTCCATAGAGGGAAGAAGTGAGGCTGGGAGCGAGTGAGGGACACCAGCCCAGGTCTCTGACCTCCAGCTCATTTGCAGGATGGGGCGGGCTCCCAATGCCTACATGTTCTTTGGGGGAGCCTGCCCCTCACACTCCGACACTGGATAGATGCTACAAGACAGCGAGAAGGAGGGTGCGGAGCCCACTTACCCACAATCACCCAGCGGCTCTTGACAGCTGACCACAGCACCCAGTGGTGCAGTAGCTCCTGCAGGTGAGCGATGAGCTGCCCCCCGCTGCCCCTGTCGGGGGCAGGCTGTGGGCCCTCGGAGGGCACAGACACCAGAGACACGTCGCCCAGCTCCAGAGACACTGCCAGCGAAGAGCAGTGGCTCGTGAGAGGCCTGGCCCAGACCCGAGTCCAAGCCCACCCTGCTCTTCACCCTGTCCACCCCCAGACCACCTGGTGCAGCCTCTGCCTCCGGTCCAGCCTGTCCTCAAACCGTCTTGTTAAGAGTCACTCCCCCTGGCAGAGGCCATGCCCAGGCCTCACGGGGTGGGGGCAGGCCTGCTCCATCTCTTACCTGGCTCTTCTTCCACACTCAGCAAGGGGATGTCATCGTCCAGGTAGGGCATGGGGCCCTGGGCTGGGCTGCTCCCAGCCCTCTCGGGAGTGGCAAACATGTCCCCGGGGACGTGCAGGGAGCTCTTGCGGCCACACTTCTGGTGGCAGCTACGGAGAGAGTGGGGGAGGGGGCTGAGCCCTGACAGTCCTGGGTGTCCAGGGAGGGTGGGGCAGGGCCCTGGCTGCCACAGGAACCCTGGGCTCACACTGCTGCTGACATCTCACTTGGACATTCCAGAAACCCGTGCCTGATTTCTTCCCAGAGCCATCTCCCCCAGGGCCCTCAGGAGCCACTATTCCTCTGGGGAGACAAATGATGACAGCAGCCAGTACCCAGAGAGAGGGGACGGCAGCACATAGACCCCCCACTTATCGAGGTGACCCACGCTGGGAGCCCTGCCTCTGCTGGCAGGCGGCCCCGGGCTCCGACCTGGGAGGAGGAGGAAGCAGGGCTGCGATGGGCATCGGCCACGGCTGGAGTGAATGGGGAGGGGGGACACACACAGCAAACATGAGTGCCATGTGCCGGGCAGCAGGCTACGTGCCCCCTGTGGACTCTCACTTAATCCTCACAGGAACCCTACACGGGAGCTACACTCACTTTACAGAAAAGGAAACTGAGATGCAGGGAGGTTGAGGAATATGCCCAGGGCCCCACAGCTTCCAGCTGCCGGGCAGAGAGGCTGAGGCTGGAGCCCAGGCCTGGGAAGACTGTCCACTGTGCCCTCTGCGGCCGCTGCCCCAGACTGGGGTTGGGGATGGGGTGGGGCTTATTTTAGGTATCTCTGTAGTGATGAGAAAAAGGCACCCTCCCCCAAGACATTTCTTCTCTATGTTATAAAACTGTCATGGAGGTCATCACATCTGAATGCCCACGGGCAGGGCCTGGCTGGAGCAGCCTTGGGCAGTGCCCCACCCCCACTCAGAGGGGAAGGGTGTCAATATAATCAGTGCTAAATCGCAGCAGGTGGTCACAAATGGTAACCACCCAACAGGGTTCTCTCCTCCTTCCCTCATTCCCTCAGCGGCACCCAGCAGAGGACTGGCCATACAAAAGGGCCTGTTATGGATATTCAGGGGGAGGACATGCGCCTGCCCGCCCCCCCCACCCCCCCCACCAGTTCACCTGGTCTGGCAGGCACCCTCTAGTGGTGCCATGTAGAGGCTCCAGATGCCCAGGGCAGCAGGCATGGTGAAGAGCACAGCCAGCCAGCAGCAGGACACAATGAGAGACATGAACAGGCCGAAGTCATGGACGGCCGGGATCTGGCGGTGCAGAGGTAGAAGGATGTCGGGCCTGCAGCCCAGGGAGCCCACGGACTGTGCAGCCAAAGGCACTCGGGAGGCCAGACCGCTCCCTAAGGCAGGACGAAGGGACCCAGGCTGCTGGGAAGACAGCCACTGGCCCAGGAGGATGCTGGAGGGCAAGGGCTGGTGCCAGGGGACTCCACGGGAGAGGAAGAGCCCCACCCCCAGAGTGAAGGTTCTCGTCTGTGCTGCTGCCCACTGCCTGGAACATGCCCAGTGCAGAGCAAGAGCTGGTCGCTGTCCTAATGGGAACGGGTAGGTCGGCCCAGGCCGTGTGTCCGTGAGTGGGAAGGGAGGGAATGCTGCCCCATGATAGGACTAGGGAGCCTGCGGCCACGGGGCAGTGCGTGTGCTCCAGAGGTGTGACAGGGACCTGCACGGGGGTGTGGCCATCAGGAGAAGACTAGTCAACAAGTACACAAGCCTTCACTGTTTGTGAAACACTTTCCCAATCATCTCACATCAGTCTCTGCATAATCTACACATGAGGAAAGTGAGGCTCAGAGAGGTTAAACAACCTGCCTTGGGTCACACAGCCAGGAAATGGCAGAGGTAGGATTTGAACTCAGCTCTGCCTGTTTCCTGGATGTAGTTCTTTAGGAGACCTGGATAATCCTAAAGCATCCAGGGGTTTCTAGACAGGATATTCAGCCCAGGTGATAAAATCTCTCAAAGACTCAGGCGGGCTCACTGCCTTTCAGGTTCTATCAGCACCAACAAGCTGGCCCAAACTCAGCCCTTCCCCTGAGCCTGATTCAGAAGCCTGAAGGAGCCCGGGGTCAGCGAGAGGAAAGTCAGTGTGAGCGGTGGCAATGCAGAATAAAGCCAGGGGGTGGAAAGAGTGCAGGGGTCAGGAGACTTGGTCAGGCTCACCACTTACCAGCTGCGTGACCTTGGGGAAGTCACTTTACCTCTCTGGGCCTCAGTTGATGGATATTAGGAAAATAGGGATGTAATGATACAAGGACTAATTGCAAAAGGGCTTTGGAAACTGCCAAATGCACTTCAGGGCAGATGCTGGATTACTATTAATGAGCATTCATAATAAATACTATTTGTATTATTACAATTTTCCCATTTGTTAAATTCTAGTGATGAGTGACAAAAATGAATCTACCTATGTGGCAGGTGCCTGAGGGAAAGGCTGTGTGGCCAGAAGAGAAGGGGCCGTGGAGAGAGCAGAGGCCAGGGGCCAGGTACGTATGGGGGCCATGGGGAAGCCAGGACAGGGACAGACAGTGGTCCCCACCTGGGAGAAGACGTTAGCTGCGTAGGCAGCAGCCGTGGTCAGGGAGGTGAAGAAGGTGGCTTTTCCCGCCGTCTGGATGGTGTGGATCATCCGAAGCTGTGGGTCTTCCAGGTGGGTGGCCTGGCGGTAGGTGTTGATGAACACGAAGACGTCGTCCACACCTGCGGGGGGGAGTACCGGGCCAGCACGGACAGGCTCAGGACCACTCTGTTGTCTCCAGGATCAGACCTCGGCTGGGCCTAGACCAACCCTGAGGGGACCCCCAGGAGTTCAGGCTCCAGGGGAACCCTGCTTCTCAGAGTGGAGTTTGGGAAGGCCCACCTGACCTTGGCTCCACCCGCCAAGAATCCAAGTCCCATCCTCCACACTCTCTGACCTCAGTGCCAGAACTAAGCTCCTTCCAATCTTGGCCTCCTTCCCACCTTTCCTAGATTTTCCCCACCATTCTTAATCTCTACTCAGCACACTCACCTGCTCCTTCCACCCCATGGGCGTTCACCATATACAGGGATCTGCCTATCACTCACACTCTACCCCTTACCACACTCTGAGGCTCTGAGGTCTGACAGGGACTTTCTGGAGACCCCATGGAAGCCAGCCTTTGCATCCAGGGAGAAGCCTCTTTCTGGAGCAGAGCTCTCAAGTGGGAAGCCCATCGCTATGGCAATGGAGGCAACTCACCAATGCCCACTATCACGAAGGCAGCCACGCCATTGAGGATGCCCAAGTACTGGACACCAAAGACCACATGGTACAGGAAGAGGGCCACCAGGCAGCTGAGGCCGATGCTGGCGATCCCAAAGAAGGACAGAAACACTGGTGGAACAAGGGGACAGGGAATACAGTGAGGGGACCGCTTGGAACACACATCCCCCCATAGTGTCCCTAACCCTGCTGGTCTTGCCTCACCCCCCCATTGCAGAGTACCCTTCAACACCCTGTTTTTGTCCTGCACGGTTCATGCTCAGAGAAGGAACCAAGCCAGAGGCCTGAGTGGCAGAGGGAGCCACCTCTGAGCAGGGCAGTTTGCTCATGGCCCTTCATCTTTGCAGAACTCAATCAAGGGCAAGTAGCGAATTACAAACATTATGCACTTATTTAACACCTGTCGCCCCAGTAGACAAAGGTTCTGTGGGAGTAGGAAGTCTATCCATGACGTTTATCACGGGATCCCTGGCACCTTAGAGCACAGGCAGCAAACGCAAGGCCCGCAGGCTAAATCTGGCCCTCCACCTTGTTTCTACCCAGTGGCAACGCTGAGCTCCTTGCCCCTAGTTAAGGAGTAGTTACATGTATACAGTCCTAAGATGACATTCAACCCTTTGAAGGTACTGTGAGGCTGATGTGGCCCCCGGTGAAAACGAGTTTGGCACCCCTGCTTCAAGCATTAGGCACAGATTTGGTGTCCAATTAATATTTGCTGCATGGATGAATGAATGTCTTTTTAAAAATATTTAAAACATTTAAAAAATATTACCAATCTTTCATTCATGTGGGCAACAGAGAGTTCCTACTGTATACACAGTAAGAAGCAGCTAAGGTGCATGGGACGGTGGCACTGGAAAAGTGAACAGGAGACAAAAGTATAGCTGACATGGAACTTTAAAACTGTTCCATAACAAGGGAATAATCCATACCAAGGGTCCAGTTCTCCAGACTCTCCAAAACAGGGTTGCCAGCAAGTAAAAGATGGTCAAAGGGCAGAATGTGAAACTGTGTGAGGTCCTCACACAGGAGCGGGGGGCCCTCAGGTAAGGCCCACCTGCCTTTGGACCTCAGTCTACCTGCCTGAAAATGGAAAGTGACTTCTGAGCACCCCTCCCCACCAGCTCTGACACGGTGGACTGAAGACTATTTCTGGCATTCTTGAGAAGGAGGGCTTTGTCCAGACAGGAGCACCCTGGGAGGAGACAAGACCTTCCAAGACGCCCTACCTGAGCAGGAGGTGAGAACGTAAACAAGGGCGGCGATGCAGCTGCTGCTGATAAAGGCCAGGAGCATGTCGTTGTTGAAGGTTCTGCGCACTTCATAGTCAAAGAGGTCTGTCCCCCCATAAAGAACCTGGACTTTGCTAGGGGAAGGGAGGAGTGTGGAGAGAGAAAGATGGAAGTGGATTAGAGATGGCCGTCAACACTCGGAGGAGGACCTGGAGCTAGCCATGCAAATGGCAGATTAGACACAACAGAAGACAGGTCAGTGAACTGGAATACCAAAGCACAGGAAAAAAAAAAGAAGAAAAACCTAGAAAAGAGCATTTGAAACACGTGAAACTCAGTGAGAAGAGCTAACATTTGTGCAATTAGCATCCTCAAAGGAAAAGGGACAGAAAGTGAGGGAGAGGCAATATTCAAAAAGACAACAGCCAGGAAATTCCTAAAACTGATACAAGTTACCAACCCATTCAAGAAGTTCTGTGTACCCCAAGCAGAACAGAGAAAACCATGCCAACATAAATCTTAGTAAGACTGGTGAAATCAAAGACAAAGAGAAAGTTTAAAAGCAGCCACAGAGAAAAAAGACAATCATTCAAAGGGGCAACAAAAAGATTTACAGCTGACTTTTCCACAGAAACGATAGAAGTCATGGCACGAGGGATTAACATCTTTCAAGTATTAAAAGAAAATAACTGCCAAATTATAATTCTATACCAGCAGAAACACTTTAAGTAAAATACTTTATTTTACTTCAAAAGTAGAAGTAAAATAAACATGTTTTCTAAGCAAACAAGAGAGAATTTATCACCAGCAAACCCGCACTAAAAACAAAAAACAAAAAACAAAAACAAAACTAAAGAGAGTGCTCAGGTACAAGGAAAACAATCCCAGAGGGAAACATAAAATTATAAAGTAATGAAGAGCAACAAAAAAGGTAAACATATGAGTAAATATAAATGAATACTGACTCGGGAAAATAATACTATAATGTCTTATGAGTTTAAAAATGTACAGAGAGTTAAAATGCATGCAATAAAAATCCAAAAGACTAAAGGGTTATAAATGCAGTGAAATGTGTTCTAAGATTCTAGTATTAACTAGAAAGTAGGAAAAGTGATAATTCTATTATTCTGTAATAAATCAAGGTGCATGAGGCCATCTCTTAGGTAACCAATAATAGAATAACAGAAAAGATTTTATTAATGCAAAAGAAGGTACTAAGTCAAGTCTGCAAGGGGCCTGGTTGCCACCACTCCTATGAAGCTCTGGGGGGACAGAAAGGGAGAGAGAGGCTTTTTGCTCAGGATAGGGGTTTTGCCTCAGCAGCTGAGCATATTAGGCAGAGGTAATTGCTGGTATTGGAAACTCTGGAGATCCTTCTACTGCCAGCCCCTCCCTGCTTCCTAACCAAGGCAAGTACCTTTCCCCAGGGCTCCTCCCTCCCTCCCACCCTCCCTCCACATTTCCACCCACCCATCCATTCATTCCCCCAGACAAATCCTTTAATAGGTGTTCTTGGCACATAGAAATGAGCCATGAACAATCCTAGCCCTCAACAAACTTATACTCTATTAAGACATAATTAAACCAAACTTCCTCAAACTTTAATGTGAAACAAGTCACCTGGAAATCCTGTGGGTCTAGGAAAGGCCTGGACATTCTGAGATTCTGCATTTCTAACAAGGCCCCCGGTGCTGCAGGTTCTGCTGATTTGAGGACTGCACCTGACTGGTGAGGAATTTAACAACTACAGTACAGGTGGCCAAGGACTACGATGAAATTGTAGCTCAGAGGGGTGCAATAACGCACTGAAACTCCCAGAGCTGAGTGGAGTCAGCGGGGCCTGATCCCAGATACATCGGACTCCAGAGCCAGTGTAGACTCTTTCCCGTTTCCTCAGGGAGAAGGAAGGGGACTGTGGCAGTGGGTAGAAAGGCAGTTACTCCATCCTCTGGGAAAAGCCTCCCAGGTTGGATCCCAGTGGATAAACGGGTTTTTTTTCTGGCAAAGCAGGGCTGGGAGCAGCTCCTAATGCAGCAACCAGAACAGAAAACACAAAGGGTGGGGGCTTTGGGTGAGAAAACCTGGATTTTAATCCCATCCCGCCTCTATAGGGGTTTGTAATTTTGAACCACTTAATGGTGGTGTGCCTCAGTTTCCTCGCTTGTAAAACAGAGATAATCATAACAGCACCTACTTCACTGGGTTGGTGTGAGAATTAAAATGAGATAGCATGTGTAAAGGGTTTAGAACAGGGCGTGGCACAGAGTGAGCGCTCGATAAATGTTAGCTCTGATGGTTACAGCACTGGCTCCATGTAATTAATGGACGAGTCACGGAAAGAACGTGCTGGGGCTGACTGGGCAGGGCGGGGGACTGTGAGGCAGTGAAGTAGTTGGCCAGAGGGCTGACAGATGAGCAATCTAATGCCCTTTGCTGGTCGAAAGCAGCCCAGTTGTATTCTCAGACACACATCCTAAGGCTTGGAGGATAACCAAAGCCCCCACTGCCCCAGGTATCCACCGTTCAATCTCTTAGCTCATTTCCTCCTGACTCCAGAAGGGTAGCAGGACTCACCCCATCTCCCCCCTTTATACAAGTAGGAAAACTGAGGAGAAATGAAGTGACTGGTCAACTACCTCCCTGGATATTAGAGGAAGGGGAGGAAATTCTTAATCCCTGGTTAACACTCTTTCCAGAAAGTCCTCAAGTACCATTGCAGGAGAAAATCAATACCTAAGAACTCCAGGGCAAGAGTTCCGGGTTTTCCTACCTCCTTCAGAGTTATGTTCACTAACCGTTAGTGATGATCAAGAAAAGGAGCCTTTGACAGGCCTGTCAGAAGGATGGCAAGGATATAGCTGGCTCTGCCCCTGATTTGGGAAGAAAGACTGCCCAAGGAAAAGGTTGCAGGGAAGGGGATTTGGGGCTTACGAGAAAGAAGCACCTGGAAACCACTTCCCTACTCTAATAAAGCCCTTCGCTGATATACACACGGACAGGCGTGCACCGGTGTGGCTGGACCTCCTACCTAGTAGACTGCTTGGCCAGCATGGCCACGTAGGTGACCACGAAACTCTGAAACTTGGCGCGTTGCTCCTCCCAGCGATCGTCTACGGAGTAGTAGTTGGGCAGGGGTGCTCCGAACAGAATCTCACTGCGCAGGAGGGAGCTCTTGAGGTTTTCTGCAGAGAGGCCCTCATCCACGTACCAGTAGAACTCGGGGTGAGTCATGGCCAGCTCCAGGGAACCTGCAGGTGCAGGGTGGGGGTGTCAAGGAACTCAGGAGTCAACTTCCACCAGCTCTCCAACAGGGCCATCCTACCCTCCTCCACACCTCACCCCTTCTAAGAAACTGAGAAACTCCCCATCAAGCTGCCTCAAACTGTTCCTAATAATACAGAGGGATAGGTTAGGGAAGTCCCAGACCTGTCCTCCAGGCAGCTCCCACTAAATTGATGTTTTCATTTCTGTTTGAATCTCAGCTAATTCCAAGGCTCAATCTCTGCAGCCCTGCCTTTATCTGCCTGGAACCCTACCCACACCCCCCTTTAAAAGGCACACCCAAGCCCCATCCCTACACCTGGCTTCGCTCCATTCTTCAAGTTCCATCCCTAATTTACCACCAACACCACCTTGGACTTCCTTCAGCTCCACCCACTCTCTATTTTCCTCTGGTTAGATGCCTGGCTCTCTGTAATCCCCACCCAGGCTTCCTGCTAACCAACCTCATGCCTAAACCCCACTCCACGCTGTCTCTGATTTGTCACAGCGTAACTCCCAACATCTCTCAATCCAGGGTGTGCCCGACCACACCTCCTTCCTTGCCTGCCTGGGATTTCATCTCACACACGACGCTGACACCAGCCCTTCCTCACGGGATCCTCAGGCCTGCCCAGCCCTCAGCTCCAGCCTGACTCTGCTTCCCAGCCAAGTCTCTCCCCATCCTCCTACCTGCCTCTAAAGCACTGAACCAAGTGTCAAATCTCCCAATTAACCCCACCGAGCTCTGTCCCCAGTCCCATTCAGGCCTCCCCCTTTACAAGCCCAAACCCAGGCTGCTTCAAACCCCGCCCCGCACAGGCCCCACCCCAAGCACACCCTGGTCTACCCACCCCGGATGTCTGCCAGGTCCTGGCCCATGCCGTCGTAATAGATCTTGCCGCCCCTCTCTGTGGGGAAGAAGTAGGTCATGAGTGAGCTGGGCGGGGAGCAGTAGGAGTAGGAGCCGAGTGGCAGGTCCTTGAGCACTTCATGGGGCTTCCAGCAGAACTCCCTGAAACCTGGGTGGTCCATGATTTTGCGCTCAATTTCGTGGATTGTGACCAGGCGTTCACTGGTGAAAATGTTCCGTTCTGCATCGCCACGTGCCAGGAAGATAAGCTCAATGCGCCAGTGCGCGTGAGTCTGAGTGTTGGTGCTCACGTAGGAGCGAGAATAGTCCCAACGCGAAGCACCCCGACGCGCGCGGCTCTGATTGGCCACGGTGGGCGGAGTATCCACTTGGCACCGCCCATTCTTGTCCCGCCCCCGGTCCATTGGAACTTCACTCTGGTTGGCTGCCAGATCCACCAGGGTCGACTCCCGTGGAAGACGCCTGCTCCGATTGGCCGCTGGTTTCCCAGAGGCAGAGAGGTCCCACCCTGGGCCTAGACCGGACCCTGGGACAGCTGGGGCAGAGCGTGGGAATCTGGCAGCCCTTCTCGAGCGGTTGCCGAGATGCAGCTGCTGCAGCTGCTCAGAGATGAGGCGCTGGAGGGTCTCAGAGGTGAAGTCAGCCAAGTCACGCCGGTTACGTCCCCAGGACCCAAACTGGGATTTAAGTGCCAGTGCAAGGGCATCGAAACGCTGGGAAGCCTCGTGGTTTCGGATCTCAAAGGCGTTGTAGGAGATGTCAATGTCCAGCGGCGGGTAGTAGAGGAACATGAAGGCTGACAGGGCCATGGGGATGCTGCAGCCCAGGAAGAGGACCAGCCCCGCACAGCACGGATTGGTGAAGGCCCAACCCAAGGTACTCCAGAAGCCCGAGGCTGGGGGCCGAGAGGGCAAGGTCCAGTGCCGCCAGCAACACTGCCCCCCTGCCCCAGCTTGGGGCCCTGGCTTCTGGGCTCTCCTAAAGGCCTCACCCGTTGCGTCCTCCTCTTCCTGCTCCTCCTCTAGCCACACATCCTGCAACAGCGGGTCATCCTCCGAGTCCATAGCCTACAGAAGAGGGAGAGTGTCAGCAGGCTGGAGAGAGGGAGAGGATGATACCATGGCTACAGGCAGTCGCCCAGCAGTGGGCATTAACCCTGCCCAAGCGTAACCAAGTACAAACACTACAATGGAATTGCATCAAGCAGGCATTTAACTCAACTGAACTCAACCACATGTGCATAAAACAAAAGGAAAAATCCTATTTGCCCATCACTCCCCTCAACTAGATGTGGCTTTCAAGGCCACAGAAGAAGGAGGCTCACAGCCCGAGTGTCAACAGAAGAGGTTTTCCTCCCTGCGCAAGGGATACCTGAGGGAAATTTCGACTATGCATGATTTCCCAGTTTTTGCTGCATTCTCTGATTTTAGAACTCAAGGCCAATTCAATGACTTTAATTTGATAAGCAACTGTAAAGTAACTCCTAGAAGTATCAAGGTAGAAGGGAAAGAATATGATCTTTGGAACACAAAGGACATTAGTTTCAGTCTGGATCATGTGAATGTTGGCACAACAGTGAACCTCTCTGAACTTCAGAGTCTTTGTCTGTGAAACAGAGGTGCCTGTTCCTGCCTCACATGATTGTGGGAAAGGTCGAGTGTGGATATGCTCTGTGGCCTGTGCAGTACAGGAGTTATTTTCTGTCACATACACAGATTTCTTTTGCTCCCCTTTAGGGACTGTGATGGGCTCAGCCATTGCCCATGCAGCTGTGCCAGGTCCTGCTTCTCCTCAAGAACTCTCCGTACCTCCCCACCCCTTCTGTGGGACGCTGCAGCTGCAGCCACTGTTGGTCAGGCTCAGACCACTTAACATGCAGCTCCGGCAACGTCAAACCTTTGGGCACGGGCAGGGGCCAGGCATCTGTCTCCCCGAGACTTGGGAACAAGCAGTAGGAGGGCCCAGCAGGAAAGGGCAGGGCTGGGCAGCCTGAGGGCTCCAGCAGGGTGGCCTGAAAGCAGGAGGCCTTCTGGCATCCCTGGGCATGGCCTGTCCCCCTTGTCCTGTCTGCCTGCCCTCTGTTTGGACGGAGAGAGACTCATTATCCAGTTAGATGCCAGACAGTGAGAGAAGGAAGCTAATTATGCCAGAGCTGGCTAATTGATGCTGCCTTTCCTATTAACATTCTCTAGAGTGCTCCATTTCAATTAGACAGTCTGTCCGGGAAGAGAGGGAGCTGCCGTTTAGCCCAGAGAAAGTGAGACAGAGAGGGTGAGGGAAGGAGGGAAATAGAGACAAAGAGGCAGGACACGGGAGAGATCAGGGGCAGAGACAAAGAAGGGGGGAATTTGGTGGCGAAGACAGAGACTCAAATGGGGGAACAAAGAAAGAGATGATCAGAGTGAGCAAGGGGGTGTGACGGTGGGAGGGGGAGGAAGAGGGCGCAGCAGAAGACTTTAAAGGGAGAGAGGCCTGGAAGAGGCGGTGCGACTCCTGTAATATGCACCATTCCTATCAATGACATAATTAAACTTTACCCTTTGCAGTGCCCTAAAGCGAACCCGATGACAAGATAACGGACCGCGCAGAGGCTGATTTGTATTAGTGGAGACTCCTGAGTGTGAGCCAGGGGTGGCTCCGACTCACTCCATCTCCAAAGAGCGAAACCAGGTCTGCGTGTGGAAGTGGGGCGTGGGGGCCCGTGGGAGTCTGGGCCCCATTCCCAGCCTGCAAAGGAAGCTGATGGTAATATGGTGGAGAGGGATGGGGGCCACTTTGGCATTTTTTCTGGGGACTAAGTCCATCCACCCCATCCCTAGTCTCAGCCTGCCTTTTGGGGTGGAACAGTTTACAATGTGTTGGTGTGTTACAGGGTCAAAGGCCAGGATTCTGGGTCAGTTACAGCAGCACCCCTTGGTGATTTGGGGGCTCCTCCATCCACTCCATTAGGAATGCCACTCCCTTCCCCAGGTGTCCAAATCTAAAGCATCTTTAAAGGCCTTACTCGAAGTCGCCTCTGCCAAGAAGCCTTTCCAGATCTGCACACTCCACTCCCCAGCTGCTTGTCTGAGCCTCTCACCACACTCAGGCGGGGTAACGATCACTGAGGGACGAAGAGGAGAGGCAGTGTAGCAGTCAGCGTTAAGAGCTCTGGAGGCAGACAGACCTGGGTGCAAATCCCAACCGCATGATGTAGGGCAGGCAGTGCCGCCTTTCTGAGCCTCACTCTTCCCATCTGCAAAATGGGGCGAATGGGAGTCACCACAGAGGCGTTGGAAGGAAGGTGTACACAGCAGGCTGACCACGGTGCCTGCTAGGCACACATGCTTGGGAAATGACAGCTCCCTAAAGGCTGTGATTCCTAGAAACCCACGTGACCCCTTGTATTGGCCAAAGGCGGCCTCAACAATACCAATCCCCCTCCCCCCGGCTCACGTGGATTCCACCCCCTTGAATCTGGGTGAGACACGGCAGAAGTGGTGCTCTGTGATTGTGGGGCTTCTACCGGGCTCTCTCGGGACGTGTCCTGGGGACCCGGCTGCCATGCTGTGAAGAAGGCCAAACTAGCCCAAGCAGAGAGACCACAGGTGGGGGTTCCCGCTGTCAACCCAGCTGACAGCCAGCATCCACCACCCGACAGGTGAGTCAAGACGCCTCCAGGTGATTCCAGGCCCCGGTCGTGGAATAACCCCCAGGCTCCAAGTCCTTTCAGGTGAGGCCCCCATACCGTGGGGCAGAGCTCAGCCACGGGCTCCTGCTCCGTCCTCGCCCACAGAGTCCACGAGCATGGTGCACTGGCTATCCTACATCACTAAGTGTTAGGACGGTTGCTTATGTAGTAGTAGTAACCACACCGATGCAGTGGAGCCCTGTCTGACACGTGAGACTCCGTGCCCCAGGGAACAGCCTTTGCTGGACTTAAATGACCAGATAATTGGGCACAGCCATTCTGCCTTCCTGTGAGAGTCCCCTAGCTGGGTGGACATGAACTCCGAGGGAGCAGGGACTCAGCTGTTGTGTTCCCTGCTAGGCTAGCATGGCCTAAGATTGGTGCTCAGCAGGGGTTTGTTGAGTGAAGGAAGGAAATGGCATCTCTGAAGACTCTGGGTTATGTATTAGGTAGCACTTTCCCCCGGACAGAGGACAGTGAGGCGCCATTCAACGTAAACAGATGGCAGAGTACGGTTTCTTCTGCCTAGGTGGGACGGATCCTGAAGGGTATGAAATGGACTTAAGTTCTTTGCATCTCATTCCACACCCCTCTTCCCACCCGAACGCCCCCCTTCTCCATCCGCTTCAGCAATGAAAAGCTGCTGTGTGGTAATCACACCAGATCGGTGGTCAAGCGACATGGTTCCAGACCTAGTTCAGCCACCAACCTTCTGTGTGGCCTTAGACAGGGCCCATTCCCTCTTGGGGCCCTGCCTCTCCTTCTGGGTAAAGGCCCGGGTCCCTCCAGCTGTGATGCTCCCAGAATCTCCAAGGAGCCCCAGTCTACAGACCAGGGAGGATGGGCATCACCTGAGAGACCCCACCCACACGACGAAGACCCAGCTGGAGGGGGGTCTGGCTCTGAAGCCACAACCACCTCAGCAGGCCCCTCCACAGGATGGGCTGCAAATCTCAAATTTGTTTTCCTTTTTCAAATGACGGGAATTGATTAGCTTAGCGAGGAGCTCCAGCTGCTGTGTGGAAATATGCCAAGGGTGGCTCCTCCGGTTCCTGGCATTGGCTCAGACAAAGAGCCTAAAGTAGGACTGGTCACGAGGGATTGTGATCACGCTGTGTGATCTCCCATTGGGGCGGGCCCTTGGCGTAGGCTCCTGCTCAGTGACCGACACGTGTGTTCTCCTCCTGTCTGTCCCCTTGCCTCTGTCACACACACACACACACACACACACTCAGAGGTGGTCACAATTAAACTCTGGGCCTCCCAGCGGCCCATGCACCAAGGTGGAGACATCCACAGAACAAGGGCCCTTCCTCTTGGGAAAAGGAGCCACGTAAAAGGGAACAGCAGGCTCTGGGGGCCTCGGAAGGAAGAACCTGGCCTGGTTTCAAAGGCCAGGCTTGGGCAACCCAAAAGCCACATTTGTAGCATAATCCCAATTTTATAACAGAAAGACTAAACTAAATCCACATACACAGGCATTAAAAAAAAAAACCAAAACATTAACAGTGGTTATCTCTGGGAAGGTTGTGGATGGTTTTTATTTTCTCTTTTATACTTGTCTGTTTCCAACATTCTGCGATGACCAGGTATAGTCTTACTTTTACGATCAGAAATACATGTTATTTAAAAATAGAATGTGTGAGTATGTGTGTGGACGAGATTTTGCTAACAGCCTTCAGCTCTTCGAGGAGTTCCTAGAATAGGCCTGGGAGGAGAGACAACAGGCGGAGTTGGTTCAGGTGGGGGCAGGAAGGATCCTGGTTAGAAAGCAGAAGCACCTGGCGGGGAAGGGGACGCTGTCGGCAGACGCCAGGCGGGTGAGTGAGCATGGTGTCTCCCACTCCCCTGATGGGGGGAGGGGTCTTTAAAATGAGCAGGAAGCAGATCACGGCCCATCGGACCAGAAGAGACATCAGGGCACATCTGGCCCCACTCCTTCGTCTCACCAATGGGGACGCTGAGCTTTGCAAGGAGAAGGGACTTGCCCAAGGTCGTATTTCAGTGTCAGAGCCAGGACTCTTGGCTCGAAGGAGTGTTGGATCTGCTCTATTGCCAGATCCTGGGAGGACTTTGTGGCAGCCCCAGGGAACAGCCGGACCTAGAGAAGATGGCATGTGGACCCAAAGAGCCAGAATAGGAAAGCTATTTTATTTCTTTTTAAATTTTTTTATTGAATTTATGGGGGCGATGTTGGTAAATAAAATTACAGGCTCTGGGTGCATAATTCTATAATAACATCATCTGTATATTGTATTGCATGTTCGCCACCCCAAGGGAAGCTATTTTCAAGGTCTAAGGAAGAAGGTATTCTTCAAGTCACAAGCCAGATGGACTTCTCCATCTGGACCCAATGGGGCTTTGGGAGCCGCAGTGTTGCCACAGGCCACCCCCAGCTCCCACCTGGCCTGGTTCACTCCCGAGCGGTCCCCCGGGGACACAGCCCCACACCACAGCCCGCCTGCAGCCCTGGTGACAGCTTCCCTCCTTCTTCATTCCCCCATCCCAGCCAGGCTGTTAACATGCAATCAAAAAATCACATTAGACATGCAGATTCGGCTTAAAATATGTACCGTATATGCATATACAATTTAATGGCAATTAGGAGCTAATCAGCTTTTTCTTCCAGTCTCGAGGCTTTTTGCCACCCCCCTTACCCCCGAAATTCAGCTCTGCTTCTGGGAAACATCTTGGTGTCTTTGGTTCTCGGACCTCTGGGCTGAGAGATTCGGGTAGAAGTTCACAATGTGATATTTTTAGTTGAACAGCTCTGTTTACCCCGAATACGCTAAAGTGGGGGCACTGTGCCCTGGTCTACTTCCTGGTGATGGGTCCCTCCCTTGCCCCTTTGGCTAGTGCAGCTCGCCCACGGTAGAGAAGGCAGGAACGGGACGAGGAGGGCTCTGTCCTTCCTAGGTGGCCCCGTCCTGAGTCCTAGTCCCTGTCTTCCTAAGGTCTGCCACCACTCAGGGGCCAAGGCTGTGTGTCCACTCTCCAGGATTCCCGTTTCTTCTCGGAGACCTGGGCACTCCGTCTCAGGGTAGGAGGCTACAGAGCACCAAAGACATGGTGGCAAAATTGGGGCAAATTCACACAAATGGGGTGCAGGCATAAGTTCAATTAGCTCGATGCAGACACCGTGACATCTTTTGAGAAAATCCTAACATAACAATGAGCTGCGTGTCCACCATGTACAAGCACTCAACCTGCGCTCTCTCATACTCACATAGGGCTCCTGCAAGGGAGCGCTACAAGCACCCTTGTTTTACAGAGGAATAAACAACCAGAGATGTTAAGTGACTCCCTTGTGGTCACACAGCAAATAGGAGTGGAACTAGCATTTGAACCTCAGGCCCCTCCCTCCCCCGCCAAAGCTGAAGGCCATGCTCTTTTGCCACCCTGAGCAGCCCTTGAGTTCCCCGAGAGCTGAGGTGTCGGCTGTCAGTCCTCACTGAAGAAGCCCATGGCTCTTCAGCAATCGCACACCAGCCCCATTAGACCCAAAATCGTGCGGGTCGGCCACTCTGCGTTGAGCAGTTGACAGCTCAGGGCGTGAGGTGAAGGAGTCTCTGCCAGTTACAGAGGCCTGGCCCTCCCTTCCCAGGGGCATGGCTGTGATGGCTCACTTTACGTGTCAGCCTGACCGAGCCAGGGGTGCCCAGACATCTGACCAAACACAGCCATGGGTGTGCAGATGAGCGAAGTGGCTTTTCCTTCCTAAAGTGGGTGGGCCTCCTCCTGCCAATCAAATACCTGAATGGAATGAAAAGGCTGAGTAAGAGGGAACTAACTCTTCCTGCTGAGGCTGGGAGCGGGGAAGTTGGTCTTTCCCTTGCTGGCTTCTCCACAGCAGCTTACGGTGTCCACTCTCCTGGTGGACAGGCCTTCGGACTCGGACTGTAACCATACCCTTGGCTCTCCTGGGTCCCCTGGACTGGCCACCTGCAGAGTGTGGACGCCTCGGCCTCACAATCACGTGAGCCAGTTCCTGTCATCTGTCTGTCTATCTATCCACTCATTCATCCACCCGTCTTTCTACATTCTATTGGTTGTGTTTCGGTGGAGAACTCTGGCTGATACAATGGGGCATATTGCAATGTAGAGGAAAGTGGGGGTGAAGCAGGGAGCCCCCTCCTGGCAGCTGGGTCCTAGGACCCTCCTCAGGTTTTATACTAAAGAGGCCCTAAGTCCTACCTAGACTCTCAAAAGAAAACGGCAACAGAATCCTGTAGAGGAAGGGACGTGGCCAGGGGGGTGTCAGAGCAGGTCTGAGCCCTTCCCCCAGCAAGAAGATCCTTTCTCCCCTGCGCCTCCTCCCACCAGACCTGCAGCCTCCTCAAGGAATACATATCATTCTTGTGGCCTAAATTTGCCAGCAGAGGGCAGGAAATTCAGAGGGACGCTCCTCCCAGCCCCCAAAGAAAATCTGGGCTTATTTATGGGGAGCCCGGGTGGGAGCAGAGAGAGGAGGGAGTTGCATAGGGGCTCTTCGGTCATCCTGTCCAGGACCCTAATTTCTCTGAGGAGGGCAGGCTGCAGGGATGGAGCGTTTGAAGGACAGCTGGCGGCCCCGGGCTGACAGCTGGTGAGAAAGCTGTGGGCACTGACTCGTAAGCCCAACAGCTCCATATATATCAGGCGAACGAGCTTTGCTCCTGTCAATATATCACCCGGGGGACCGTCCTAGCCGGCACCAGAGGAACCAGCATTAATGGCCACAACAGCCACTCTCACTGTCCCCTGTTCCGTGCGTTCTCTGGCTGGTGGGCTCAGTGGAGCAGAACTGGTCCCTCAACACTCAGAGGGCAGCAGGGACTGAGAGGACCAGTGCCTGGTTTCCGGGGGGAGGAGGGAGCTAACGTGGGCTCTGCAGTCAGACTGACCTGGGTTCAAACCCTGGCTCTGCCACTAGCTGGGAGCGTTGGGCAAGTCTCGGTTTCCTCATCTGTCAAACAGGGACGGGGGTACCCCAACTGCTGAGTCACAGCATCTAGTGTGATCTCTGTGAGTGAGGTAGTTGGGAAGAGGCCCCGGCTCACGGCAGGTGCGCAGGGCGGCAGTGCTGACTCATTCATTCTCTACCACGTTGGCCCTCAGGCTCCAATATGGGGCCCTCGCCTGCGTGCTTGTTCAAATACAAACTCCTGGGCCAAACACCAGACCCAGCCAATCAGACCAGGGCAGGGGGAGGAATCGGTATTTACACCATCTCCCCAGGTGACTGTGTTGCAGGTGGCCCAGGACTGCTCCCTGCAGTTCCCAGGGGCTCCCTGCAGTGGGTGATGGAGGAGCCTTTGACCTCTGCAACATGGGGGCTTGCTCACACTGGCTGCCCCCAGGTGCTGGGGATGGCCTCAGCCTCCTGCATCTGAATTCAGGGCTCACTCCTTGAAGTGCTTCTTCCTCCAGCCACGGGGAGGAAGACATGGTGATAACGAGGCCAGGAACAGAACTTTATGTTCTCGGGGGAGGATGGGTGGTAGATACACAAACAGGCAACCCAGCTCTGCCAACCAGCTCATCCTAGTGGGGCCAGGCAGGGAAAGGAAACTGAAGGCAAAGGGCTCACTACCTGCCGGGTCCACGTGAGGGGCTTGGGAGGGAAGCTGCCCACCCAATGAGCCCTGCTGTGGCCCACCCGGCCCTAGGTACTTTCCTTAATGTCGCCTCTGTTCCAGCTTCAGCTCTCTGAGGAGGCCTGCAGGAGCAGGGCTGGGTCTGAGCCTCTGCAGCTGGAGTCACAGCCCCCTCCCTATAGCCACTGTGTGCTCCCGATCAGAGAAATTCCACCCAACCGACCTGCTCTTGCCCTCCCCCTGACCCCTTTCTGCCTGCACAACTCAGGCTGCACAGCCCCCACCTACCAGGCCTGGCTCCTGGCACCTGCCAAGCAGCCTGGCATCTCGGAGGAAAAGGCAATAAAAGCTTAATAAAACCAGCAGCACTTACAGAATCTGTGAAAGACAGCCAGCTCCTCAAATACACTGCATGCCTTGGCCAACCAGTCCAGGCCGCCCTCTCCCATTCCCTGTCCCTCAACGCAGTTGCTCCCAAGTCCCGGCTGCTGACTGCAGTTCCCTGGTTCCCTTGTTCCCTGCGAGCCCAGAGGACCCCTGGGACTCGGCAGTCAGTCAGCTCCCCAGCCCCTAGATCACTGCCTTAATAAAAAAATAAAAAAATCGCCGCAAAGTAAGACCAATAACCATGGCCATAAAAGCCAAATTGGATTCCTTCCTGGTTGATGAGCTCAGGGCCCTCCTCTCTCTCTGAGACCCGATTAACGAATATGTAAAACAATCCCCCTGGCACCTCTGCAGTGGCTCCAGCCAGCTCTTCCTGGGAGCTCAAGCTCAGGGGCAAGGGAGGGGGCAGAAGCAGGGGATGGTGCCTGGGGCAGCATGAGTGGCCCCTGGAGGCTGAGCACAGGGACCTGCCCTGCCACCAGCCTGCTGTGGGACCCAGAGCAAGTCACTTAATATTTCTGGATGAGTGGTCCTCCACCTCTGGGAGGTGGGGGAGAGATGCTCTCTAAAGTGGGCTCCCCTTCACCCCTCATTAAGAGCTACTGTGTAATGAGGTGGGACACACAGGTGGGTCCTGCTGTATCATCACTCCAAGGGTTGGGAACCACTGAATAGTGTGTGCTGGAGACCATCAGCCTCACTGGGGTGCAGAGGCAGCCCTGCCAGGTCTTCGCTCAGGAGAAAGCTCAGACACCACGATCCCTCCCCTCCCAGCAGCACACCCAGACCACATCTATGGGTCTGGGGATGCTGAGGGACTCTCCTGGGTCCCAGTGCAGAAGAGAAGCTGCCGGGGTGGGGGCGGGGGGGGGAGTAACCTGGAAGGGAAAAGATAGACAGGCACAGAATGTGAAGCGCTCACACTCCCCCGAGGGGCCACCACTGCAGGTCTGGGGTGGCAGTGTGGGAAGGGACTGTACCCTCAGCCTCACTGCCTGAAAAGATTTTGGGAAGACTCAGGGCAAATGTCCCCCTCTGAGAGCTCAGGGCTCGCTGAGCCCCTGCCACCTCAGCTTGTGGGGGGCCAGAGTGGCCAGCCCCACGGCGAAGCAGCACAGCACGGAGGTCCTGGAGGCGCTCAGGCCCTCGTGTCCCCAGGACGCGGCCGCCTCTCTCCCTGCCCTTGACACCCACACCCCAGGGGACTGGGTGACATTGTAGCTAAGAAAAGTAAAGGGATTTATTTGAACCTGATTTCTGATAAGCTACACACTCTTCTCACTCGAATAAAGTTAAGATATTTTTTGAATCTTGCAGGTTTGAAAACTCCCAGAGTTCTAGAGCCGGCTGTCCCAAACCCTGCTGACATGCACAGGTGTGCGCACACACACACAAACACACACACTCACTCCGTGTCTGCCCCCGCGAGTCATTCTGGTCGGAGTCTGGGAGCAGCCCCGGAGGCATGGCAGGTTCCAGGGAAGGGAGGAAAGAAGAAGCACCAGGAACTGACACCCAACTTCAGCATCCTGGGTGTCCAGGAAGAATCGCACCTGTGGCGCCTGCCCCGTGGCTCCAGAGGAGGGCTTCCCGGCCCACTGTTGATGGACAGCTCAGGTGTGAATAATGGGAGGAGGGGGACAGGGGTCTCCAGAGGGCCCTGCCAGGATGGGGGTCTAAGACTGGCCCCTTGGCCCCAGCCCACCCTCCCTGACAGCGCAGGTGCCTGTGGAAACAGGGGCAAGGGTGGGAGCGGGGCAGCCACAGTGGAGATCCTGGAGACAGTGAGCAGATCCCCGAGTCCCTCTCCGCAGCTCTGCTGCCTTTCCCATAGAATCCTGGGGAGATGCGGGACCCCAGGAACTAAGAACTGCTGTCTCTGGCCCCGGAGGCCAGGAGAGGCCCAAGAAAGCTGCCTGGGCCCAGGAATCCTGGGCCTCCCCTGCCCCCCCACCCCTGCCCAGTGGTGCGGTGTTATCTTAAGCCTAGTGGGAACCTCTTTAATCCTTCTACCATAATGGGGCTCTGTCTCCCATTTGCAAGTCTTTCCTTCTCCCTGGGCCTCAGTTTGCCTCTCTGTCCAATGGGAGCGCTGAATTCAATGAACTTTCAAGTACCTCCCAGTTCTGCCATTTGGAGTTCCAAAGGGGCCAGACACGGAAGTGTGACAAGGGGTGACTTACGGCTCTAGGAGCAACTGAGACAAATTTCTCAGGGTGGGGAGGCTGCAGTCTCCCCATCAGCCTTGCAGCCATGTGGGCTCCAGCCCTGCCATGGCCAGGAGCCAGAGGAACCCTGTGACCAGACACCCTGCAGAATGGGGTACGGTGGGGTGTGCAGCGAGAAGGTAAGGTTCAGGGATTCAGTCCGTTTCTCCCTGACCCCTGAGCTGAGCTGAAGGCTCCCAGGGACAAGAACAGGGCCCTTCCCTTTGTCGGTACTTAGAGTCAGGTCAGGCCCCACCCAGTCAAGACCCTGGACATCAAGGTCCATCAGCCCCATTCACCAATTCTTACATTTACCGATTCATTCATTCACTGAGTCATGCATTCCTACTCTTAACTCATTCACTAGTTGGTGCTTGCTATATAAAGTAAGGACTTTCTGTCAAACCTTCATTAACATAACTCTGCCATGGCTTGAACTCCTTTCCTTCCAGAGGTTCTGTGAACCTGCTTGCCCCAGACCTACTCTCATGCCCATTAATGCCCAGGATTGCCTCTTGGCCGACATGTCCCTTTTCACCACCAGTTCCTGGCTCTGTTGCTCTGGAACCGTCTGCCCAAGGCCTCTGGGGGACAGGGGCAAGGTGGGCAGACACTCTCACAGGGAACGTGCTGTAGCTGCCTCGGTCCCAGCTTGCTGGGCGGAGGCAGGGAAGGAGGGGTCTCCTCCTTTACCTGCAGACACTTTCCCCAACCCACTTGTCCTCCAGCTCAGCCTAGTGTTCCTCAGGCCCAGGTGGCAGAGAGGATCCAAAGTCAACATCCTGCCTTTGTGAAGTCACACGGGGATGCTTTAAGACCAGCAGATGCGTCCAACCGAGAATTTGTCACATGCAGGCATGTCTGGGGAGAGGCAAGTCCCAGATGTGTCTACATGGGATGGGAAGGGAAACATCTGGGCGACTGCCAGAAAGGTCCTGCCAGTCTGCCAGATGTCGCCACATCTGGACATCTGAAAAGGGATCTGCTCATTTGCTTGGTGGTCAAGAGGCAAATGGTCAACTCACATCACCCTGTCGACTGGGACGCAGCTCGAGTCCCTAGATACACATTGCCCAGATTGCTGACGGATCTAAAATGTATTTTTGGTTTCAATCGTGTTCACCTTTAAAGACTCAAATCAAGTCCCTACAAAGGTCAAGGCGTGAGCTCCGATTGTCTTTTGGTGGGTGTGGTCACAGCGCCCAGGCCAGCTTGCCTGCGGGGCTTACGTCCTATTTCCATCGCTCACCAGCAAGCTGCCCAGTCTCCCTCTTCTCATTTCTCATCCTTAAGATGAAATAATAATGGGAACTCTCTAATAGGACCTAGATTAGGATAGAAGGATAATATCTACAAAGCTCTAAGCCCAGCGCTTGGCAGGTAGTAAACATTCAAAATATGTTGGCCGTTATTATAATCATCATGATCTTCGGGAGATCTCCCTGCAGCACGTCACAGCTAAGAACGTGTGCACCCCCAGGACAGCACAGGAGGGGGAAGCACACGGCTCTCTCCCCAAACATCGCGGGAATGCTGGTTAGCCACAGCAGCCGCAGGCCCAGGCCCTTTGCGCTTCCTTCCCTGGGGACCAGGAGAGCAGCACGTTGTCCTTCACGACAGGAGTGGCTTCAAGCTGGCAGCCACGTCCCCTTTATGAATGTGGTTTGGCAAAGGGTGCGTCGTCCAGGCGCCAGTATGTGTGCCGGATGCTTTGGGCAGATGGCTGGGCGGGAATGACTCTTCTCTACTGCACCCCTCTCCTCTCCCATCAGGACACCAAGCTGGGGAGAGCCCCTGGGTGTACTGCAGGCCCCACTCATGGGAGGCTTATTTCCTGATCCTGGAATGACCAATTGCCTGGGTCATGTCCTATGAGTCTGAGGGGACACAAGGGTCCCTCATCTACTTCTGGTGGGGCCTGGGTGAGCCATCACTCATCACCCCTCGCCTGCGCTGGGGCAGGGGGTGCCGAGGAGGGGATGGGAGGCTCTGCTGAGCTCCACAAGGACAGAGACAGGGGCTGTCTCACTCCGCATGTCTAGTGCCCGACGCATAGTGAGGCTGTTCAGGCAGACACTTGGGATGGGGGATGATGGAGAAGGCTTTTTAAGCCTCTGGACACTGTCTCCTAGGACATCACTCCCTGTTCCAAAGAGCGCCCCCACCCCCACCCTGAAGAGACCTGTGTGGCTCCCGCAGGCATCAAAATCCAAGTGGATCCTTCCCATTGGCCCCACTACCTCCTTGTACCTGATGGTCGAGCTCACTGCATACAGCAAGACCCTAATCTGCCACCCAATGGCCCTTTCCAAGTTGTCCAGGCGCCCACTCTGGTTCCCTCAGAGGGAAGAACAAAGGGAGGAAGCAGATGACAGAGCCAAAGGCACAGCCGGGGTTTTGCATGCCTAGTGTGGTCCCTCCCAAGTTCAGGGAGAGATACTCAGACCCTACGTTCCCCTGGGGCTGGCCCCAGGACCCTGCATGGGCCTCTGCCTTCCAGGTTTTGGCAGAGAGACAGCTTCTGCCGGCACAAATGCCAGCGAGCGTGACAAGGACGGGAGGTGTAATATAAATAGCCCGCTGCTGTCCCTCAGCTCCTCCTTCCCTTGGCTTTGCTTCCAAACCTCCTCCTTTGCCCCCAGAGTAAACCTGCTCATGGGTGGGGGCTCCGCATGGCCCCACCCACCTCTACGCGCTGTGTGACCTTAGGCAGGTGAGTCTACGTCTCTGGCCTCAGGTCCTTCAACTGTGGCGTGGAATAGGACCACTTCAGGCCCCAGCTGGTGTGGCTCAGCAGCTTGTGTGCTGGCCTGCAAACCGAAAGCATGCAGGTTCGATTCCCAGTCAGGCACATGCCCGGGTTGTGGGCCAGGTCCCCAGCTAGGGGCGTGTGAGAGGCAACTGATTGATGTTTCTCTCACACGTCCATGTTTCTCCCTTCTTTTTTCCTCCCTTCCCCTCTCTCTAAAAATAAATACAATCTTTTTTTTTTTTTAAGAATACTTGGGGCTGTACATCAATTAATACACATAAAGCATTTAGCACAGCGCTCGGCACATGGCAAATGTTCTGTTTTTGTCAGCGTCGCTCGTGATAAAGAAGAGAAGGGGACCTGAGGCCGGTCAGTAGGGTCAGGCTTGATGCCGGGGGTCGTGGAGGAGGTGACCTGGGCAGGGGAGGCCAGCTGCGTCTCCCCTCTATGCCTGGGAGGGGAGTGTTAGGTTAACTGCCTGCAGTGGTTCATCCCCCCACACTGGAGCTGTTTCCATGCTTCTCACACACTCAGGGAAGCTGGCCTGGCTACACGGCATGCCAGTCTGTGCTCCTGAGATTCAACCAACACGCTGCATGATGCTGGGCAACTCACCTGCCCTCTCCATAATCCCTTCCCCAGCTGCAGAGGCCTCGTGTGGCCCTGACTTCTTCGGGAGTTAACTGATCTGTCCTGGTCCAAGCCTCACAGTGGGACTCCTGCCTGAGCCCACCACCCCGGGAAACAGGTTCCCAGCTCGCAAGGTGGGGACAGAGTGCCAGATGCAGAGGGGAGGCTCCCAATGCCAGTGCTGGTTCACAAGCCTTGAGTGCCCACCTCGGGCCAATGGGAGATGGCCAGAGCTAAACTCAGGTGACAGCGCTGCCCTTCACCTCTGACCCAGGAGGCAGAGGGACTTCCATCCCTTGAAAACCATCATGGTAATGGTTTTCTTCACACACACAAAATTTATTGAGTGAATGAGTGAGCAAACAAATACGGGAAATAATACAGAATACGGGGCAAAATAGGGCTCTTGTTTCACTCAGGTCAAAATCTGATCCCAACTTGCCCTCTTCTAGCTCTGCGGCCTTGGGCAAGCCTTTCGACTCCTCCGAACCATGGCCTCGCCATATATTAAACAGGGCTGACTGTCCGCAGGCCGAGAGAGGGTTGCAAGGTTAGGCAAGGTAGCACATGGAAATGTTCAGCACATGGCACACCACAGGTACCCAACAAATGCAGCTATTATCATCAGTATTGTTACTACCAGCCTGCTCCTCCCATTGTGAGGCAGAGGACCAAGGCCACCAGTCTTGTCTGGTGCCCATGTCCAAGGGGCTCTGAGTACTGCACAGGCATGTAGTAATGGAAGTCCTCCCACCCCTGTACCTTCCAGCCGGTGAGGAGTAGGAGTGCGGCCGGCTGGCTTTCTGGGGGCCAAGCAAGGAACAAGCAGTAACCCTCCCTGGCCTGGGCCCAGAAGCGGCCATGCCTCTGGTCTTTGTCAAGCAGCTGGAGCATGATCCGCACTGTCTGCCCGTGAAATGCGACTTTTGGAAAACATGCATATTTGTGAGTCTATTTCAGGCCAACACTGCTCTTTGTTTATTTTCCCCAGGCTTTGTGTCTGGAGCCCAGCTAGGAAGGGTGTTTTGACAGACTTTGACACTGCTCCTCTGGCAGGGATGCGCCTGGGTTGGGGAGGGCGGGCAGGGAGAGGAAGATTTCAAATGGCAAGCCTTCTTCCGCAGCTGGGACTGACCCACAACCAGACACCCCTTTCTCACTGCCCCAGCCTTCCATATCCCCCTATTTGGGAGTTTGGGAGTGGGGAAACAATTTCAAAGAGGGGGAGGGAACCAAAGAGGCCAATCATTGAACTTCCCGTGATAACGTCAACACCAATAACGCTATTACCAACTACAGCTGCCACCACTACTGCTTTGGGGTGGCTATTTTATGACTGCCAGGGGGCTGGCTGTTTGCTCTGAGGGAAACCACCTCATCCTTCAGCATCTCACCCTGCTCACCTGCAAAGGTGATTTTTGCAGTGTCCAGCTCATGGGGCTGTGGGAAGTAGTAGACTGTCCTCTCTCCCAGCCTCTGCTCCCGGCCAGCTGCCTACGGACAGCCTACTTTCCAGTCGCAGGGACCTGGGGCTGACTGCCAAGCCCCTCGCCGCTGGGCAGGGCCTCCAAAGCTGCTTGTGGCTAGTCCCTTCTCTGTGGTCATTTGCAGTCAGAGTTGGCCACAAGGGAGGAAGCGTCTCAGACAACCTCACCTGTCTTTGAATGACCGGGCGAGTGGACGGAAATGGGGAGACAAGGGAAATGTGTCTAAGCCATAGAGAAACGGGCTTAAACCGTGATCCTGAGGCTCTGGGGATCAAGAGAATCAGACTTAAGACTGCATTTATTCATTCATTTGTCCATTCACTTACCAAGCATCCACCAGCAAAACCAGTGGCTCATATAGAGGACACACTGACAGTAGAATCAAAGCCTGCCCCAACAGAGATTGCATTTCAGCTGTGTGACCTCAAGAAGATTACTTGACATCTCTGGTCCTATAAAGAAAATCATCTGAACGTCCCTTGTTCAGGGGACAGGACAACTTCACTGGTGGTGGGTGCTTTGAGGAAGGGGAAAGGTACCACACCTCTGGGGTTAGAACCGCGATTACCAATCCGCTCCCCGCCACACACACTCAGGGGACTCATGAGCGTCAACACTGCACATTGTTAGGGCCAGTAAGAGACTCCAAAAGTCACCTAAACCAGCTCTGTTCTTGTACAGACGGGAATGCCTGAGGCTCAGGGAAAGGAATTCACCCAAGAACACAGGGGGCCTGCGGCCAAGCTGAGACCAAGTCTCAGGTCTCCTCAGGAGCACTCCAGAGCTCCTTCCACCACGTCACACTGGGATTCTTCCTCCTTCAGCCTGGCTTCTAGGTTTTAAGGAAACAGCAGGAGAGGCGGCAAAGGGCAAGTCAGGGCATGGGCACCAGGGCCATCAAGCAGCCAGATCCCCGGGGAAGTAGGAGTTGAATGAATCACTTGCTGTGGAATCCTGGCCCCCTGGGGACACTGTGGGGACTCTGGTGCATCTGGCTCTGGAAATATTCCTGGAGAGGGGGCAGAAGCTGCTGAGGCCATGGGTAGAAAGTGGGGGGGAGGGTCAGACTTCCAAATGGGGAAGTAAGGGCTCAGAATCAGCCAGGAGAATGGAGCCAGCTCCCCCTAAGAGCCTGCTGTACCCATGCGGGAGCAGCCCAACTGAAGGAAAGTTGGAGAGTGAAAGCGGCTGGGAAGGAGGGTTGGAAAAGGGGAAGGCGGGAGGGAGGGAGAGAGGGGGGAGAGGGGGGGAGAGAGGAGGAGAGAGGGGAGAG